>CM053787.1:629697722-629815222 GCA_028749045.1 Cupressus sempervirens
TAGTATAAGTTAAGCTCAGTTGGGTAGTAAAGGAGATTCTAATATTAGATAAGCTCAGTCACACACTAAAGGAGATTCTAGAATCAATTGAGTAGAAATTAGTGTCAATTGAGCTTGGTTGTTCAAAGAATAAAGATAGTATCAACCAAGTTTGGTCAATTATCAAAGGAAGTTCTGTATTAACTGAATGATTAGTAAAATGTTAGTCGATAGTCAACAGATTACTTTTATTAATTAATTGGTTAATATAAGAAGACTAAATAGATGTTAAATATTTTTATGAAAGGTTAGTCAAGCTTACTTCACATTAAGTTTCATATATATGAAAGTTCAAGTAGTGGATTGAATCAAGCAATTGTGAACAATGTGAAAGAACTGAAATGGGAAGGGTGTCTGATTAAGGATAGAGCATTCTTGTTAGAAGGCCAAGATGAAAAGAATATTTTAATTACAAAGGATCAAGAGGATAAATTATAATAGTGATCTAAATCTTCAAAGTCATCTGCTTCAATTAGGTCAATCATTGTTACTCTCTAAAAATTGTGGTAGTGAACAAATCTCTTGAGAGTTGTGTTAACAGTCATTTTGTAAACCCTATAACAAGGTGGCATTTCTATATTTAAGTTTATGAAGATCTCTAACAAGGCCACTCCTAATAGGGTGATTCAAATCCTCTAATAGGGTGACACTTAACCATGTGTTTTGTAACCTTTAGTAGGATTGGCTCCTAATAGGGCTCACTTTAGAAGAGTGAAAAATTGTAACTAGTTGCATTGGTGGTTTTTCCAAATTTTGTTTCCATGTTAAATCTTGGTGTCTCATGTGTTCATGTTGTTTTCTTAATTCTTTATGTTTCTGCAACTGAGTTAGTAAATATTAATATACATTAATATCTTAAGATTTCTTTTTTAACTGAGTTATAGTGAATATCTAGTTCTAACCGAGTAGAAAAATGATTTGCTTTATTAACTAAGAAGTTTGTATTGACATCTAAGGCACTTGGAAATATATTTTTTTGTAATTGATTCACCCCTCTCCTCTTAGTTACTCCTTTCATTTCCAACAATTGGTAACCAAGTTGTTGGTGGTTGTAGGAAAGGTTTCAAAGACATAAGCTAAAAGATCAAGATGTCTTATAGAAGAGATATTCCTAAGCTTAATTAAGAGAACTTTTTAATATGGGAGGAAATAATGAAGCTACATTTGGGAACCACTGAAAATATAGTTTTTCACTTCTTACTAAACCAATATGTGGGACCACCTAATCCTTTAACTATGGATCAGATGATGGACATGAAGAATCACAACACAATGATGATTGATATTGCTTTCTCTCTCAATTAGTCTAAATTTGATGAAGTCAAAGATTTCCCTACTACCTATGACATGTGGAGAAAACTAGATAAGATCTATGGAGGAGATAATAATGTGAAAAGAACCAAAATAGAGACACTAGGTGGCTAGTTTGATCAGATGAAGTTGAAAGAAAATGAAAATATTGCAAAATATAAAGAAATAATCAAAGTGATTGTAAGTGAAATCAGACCTATAGGAGGAAAAATAGATGATACAATAGTAGTCATCAAGGTATGAAGAATTTTTTTTCCTATTTATGCAATTCGAGTTTCAACTATTCAAGAGATGATGTATGTGATCCTAAAAATGATATAACTTTGAATGCACTTTTGGGAAGATTGATTCCTTTCAAGTTGGATAACTTTGATAACTATCTTCTCAATACTAGTTACAACATAGAATCTGCATTCAAAGATAATCTAACTCTTGGTAGAAAGGGAGGAAACTTAAAAGGAAAACAAAATGAAAGTGAAGAAGATGATGATTCCAAGGATGATCTTGGAGCCATTGAAGACCTCCTTGAAAAAAGGTTACCAAAAGGTGAAGGTAAATATAAAGGTAAAATACCATTGATTTATTTCTATTGTGAAGAGGTTGGTCACATAGCTACAAGGTGTTCAAATAGAGAAAAAAAAGATGAAAAAAACTCAATAAGTTCAAAGGCAATTAATACTTCAAATATTGTACAAGAACTACAAAGAAAAAGGTAAGAAATCTTGTTACATTGCTAAAGATTCTGATAGTGATGATAAATATGGAATGGTATATATTTCTATTAAGGATGATTTAGATGATGTCTTGGAACTAGTTCATAGAGGTCTTTGTGGACCAATAGGTACAAAGAGCTACAATGGACACAAATATTTCATTTTGTTTGTTAATGATTATTCTAGGATGATGAAAATGTTGTTCCTAAAATATAAATCTGAAGCTTTTTAATAGTTCAAGTGGTATCTAGATAGAGTTGAAAAAGAAACAAGGAAGATCTTAACATATCTAAGGTCACATAGAGGAGGTGAATTTATATCTAATTAATTCAATGAATTCTGCAATGAAAGAGGGATCAACAGACAAGTATCTACACTTGGTACACCTTAGCATAATGGTATAGCAGAAATAAGGAATAGATACATCAAGGATTGTGCAAGAGCACTGATGATTGACAAACATTTTGCAACCAAATATTGGAAAGAAGAAATCAACACAATAGTTCATACCCTAAGCTGAGTTCAATTGAAGAAAGATACAAATCAAACACCTTATGAATTATGGTATGGCTATAAACCTAATGTATGTTATTTTAAAGTATTTGAAAGAAAATGTTATATCCTAAAAGAGGAAAGGAAAGGAAAGTTTGATGCAAAAAGTAATGAAGGCATATTCCTAGGCTACTCCAACAACGTAAAATCATATAAATGTTTGAATCTTTCTACTCACAAAGTTATAGAAAGTGTACATGTGAATATTGATGAGTTTGTAGAAAAGAGTGAAGAACAAGGAAGTAAGGAACTTGAGGACTACAAAAGCTTTGTTCACTATGAGCCCGAGTCTTTACCGAAGCTACAAGAAAGTATGGTTGGGCAATAACAAACTGTACCACCCAAGTCACCTAGCTCTACAGAGAAAACCTAGTTGCAACCAATGTAACTTGAGTAAGAGATAGTTCAAATCGAGTCACAGACAAAGGGAATTGCGTATTAGATAGTGGAACCCAAGAAAATATTAGAAGATTGCAGAGTCATTGAACATGGTGAAACAAGTGATTCTAGTGTAGAATCAAGAAGGAAAGAACTTGTATTTTCTCAATATTTTAGAAGGCATCGTGCACATAAACACATAATTGGAGATCAAACCAAAGGTATATTGACAAGGAACAAACTAAAAGGTACATGTTCTCTCAATGAATTTGAACCTAGATCTGTAAAAGATTCTTTGAATAATGAAAGTTGGATAGAGGCAATGAATAAATAAATTGAGAAAATTGAAAGGAATGATACCTGGACTCTTGTTCCTAGACCCAAGGACAAAAATGTAAATTGTACAAAGTGGGTTTTTAGAAACAAATTAAATATAAAAATGAAAGTATCAAGAAACAAGATAATGATAGTGTATAAATGATATGCTTAAGAAGAAGGTATTGACTATGGAGAAATCTTTTCTCTTGTTGCAAGACTTAGAGGAGTCAAAACACTACTTGCTTATGCTACGTATAAAGGATTAAAAATGTATCAAATGGATGTAAAATGGGCTTTCTTGAATAGAATTTTGGATGAAGAAGTCTAAATTGAACAAGCTATAGGTTTTATTGATCTAGATAAAAGATACCTGGTTTGCAAATGACACAAAGCTTTATATGGTCTCAAAAAAGATCCTAGAGCATGGTATGAAAGGATACGTGGATATTTGGTAAGGATAGGTTTTCAAAGAAAAAATCATAATTGTAGTATGTATATGAAAGATGGACCACAGAAAAATAGCACAAATATTTGTGGATGATATTTTATTCATAGGACATGATAACTTGTGTAAATCATTCTCTAAGGAAATGAAGAAAGAATTTGAAATGTCAATGTTTGGAGAGATAAAGTTCTTTTGTGGTTTACAAGTTCATCAAATGAAGGATGACATCTGCATTACTCTGTCCAAATACATCAAAGAAATATTCAAGACCTTTGGAATGGAAGATTCCAAACTAGTTGGAACACCTATGTCTACTAGATACAAACTATCTAGCAAAGATGATTCAAAGGGGGTAAATCAGATTACCTACAGATCTATGATTGGAAAACTTCAGTATGTGGTACACACAAGGCCTAACATTGCATCAGTAGTTGGTATAGTCACAAGATTTTTTGCAAATCCTAAAGTAAATCATATGATGGAATTGAAAATAATTCTAAGATATCTAAAAGGAACTAAAGACTATGGTTAATGGTACAAAAAAGAAGGAAACTTTGAGTTAAAATCCTTTACTAATGCAGATTGGTCTAGAAGTATTGATGATAGGAAAATCACTAGTGGAGGAGCATTCTTTCTTGGAAAAAGGATAGTGTCATGGACAAGAAAGAAGTAAAATTGCATCTCTCAGTCTATAGTAGAGGCAAAATATATTGTTGCATTAGTTAACTATTATAACATAATATAGATCAAGCAACTATGTTCAGGAATGAAGGAAGAAATCGAGGAACGAGTGGTTATCTATTGTGCTAACACAAGTGTAATCAATATATCCAAGAGTCTAATGATGCATACTAAGACAAAAAACATTGCAATCAAGTATCATTTTCTGAGGGAATTAGTTCAAGACAAAGATATAAGATTGGAATATGTGAATACCAAGCAGTAGGTTGTAGACATTTTCACCAATCCATTATGTAAGGATGAATTTTCATATCTTAGAGGGTAAGTTAGGTGTCATTCCCCTATTTGATGCTCACTAGAGTATAAATTAGTGACACATCAACCAAGCTTCACTAAAGAACTATCAAGTTGATGCTAGATTGTCAGAGAACATTGCATATGAATTAGTACATTCGGTACATTGCAAATTTATTTTATTAAGTCTTTGGTATTTGATGTTAGAGAAGGAGAAACTATTGTCATGTCAAAGAATAAGAGGGAGAGATTTGTATAAGAGCAAGAGGGAGAGTTTGACAAGATAGAGTTTGAAAATAAGATGATAGAGGGAGATCTCATGGATGAAGAATTAGAATGAAAGTAAGGAAATTATAAAATCTTATAAATCATTTGTTTCTATAAAGTTTTCTTTTCATAATGACATGTTGTGTTTCCATCAATGCCAAAGAGGGAGATTGTTAAAAATAATAATTCAATTGTATATTGTCAAATGTTGATGTTATACAAATGTCAAGCTTTAACTAAGCATAGTATAAAATGAGCTTAGTAGAGCACTAAAGGAGATTCTAGTATAAGTCAAGCTTAGTCAGGAACTAAAGCAGATAACAGTATTAGCCGAAAGAAAGTCAGTTTGAACCAAGCTTGGTTGGTCAAAGGCTTGAAAGTTAGTGTCAACTAAGTTTGTCCATTTATCAAAGGAAGTTTTGTATTAACCAAGTGATCAATCTAATGTTAGATGACTGTCAGTATATTACTTTTTAAATTTTTTTTAATTAATTAATACATGCTAACTAAATGGATGTAAAATATTTGTATGAAAGGGTATTCAAGATGACTTGACATTGACTTTCGTATATATGAAAGGTCAAGTAGTGGATTTTAATCAAGCAATTGGGAACAATGTGAAAGAAGCTAAATGACAAGGATATCTGATTAAGGATAGAGTATCCTAGTTACAAGACCAAGTTGCAAAGAATATTTTGATCAAGAAGAATCAAAAGGATAAACTAAAACAATGATCTAAATCTGGAACGTTAGTCACTTCAACAATTAGGTCAATCATTGTTATTACTCTATAATAATTGTAGTAGTGAAGAAATATCTTAACTATGTTGTCTTTACAGTCATTTTGTTAATCCTCTAAAAAGGTGGCCTATCTAGATTGAAGTGTTTGAATACCTCTAACAAAGCCACTCCTAACAAAGTGATTCAAATCCTCTAATAGGGTCACAGTTAACCATATGTTTTGTAATCTTTATAAGGGTTGGCTCCTAACAAGGTTCACTTCAAAAGAGTGAAAAGTTGTAACTAGTTGAATTGGTGGTTTTCTCAAATTGGGTTTCCACATTAAATCTTGATGTCTCATGTGTTCATGTTATTTTCTTAATGCTTTATTTTTCTACAACTAAGTTACTAAAGATTAATACACATTAGTACCTAAGACTTCTTTGTTAACTGAGTTATAGTGAATATCTAGTTTTAAGAAAGAAAAGAAAGGATTTGGTTTATTAAGTGAGAAGTTTTTATTGACATTTAAGGGACTCAAAATTACTTTTTTAGTAACTGATTGACTCGTCCCCTCTTAGTTACTCCTTGCATTTCCAATGGTTAGGTGTGACCTTGTTAAAGGATTTAGCCACCATGTTAGAAGTGGCCTTGTTAGAGGTCTTAAGAACATCCAATGAGAATGTCACCTTGATTATAGGATTGACAACATGATTGTTAGGTCAACCTTGATTAAGGGATTTTACTACCACAATGGTTACCAAGTAACACCAAGGTTGATTTTATAAATTACAACACACTTTTCATGTTGAGATCTCCATTTGGCTCATTCTTGGTTCATTAACTAGTCTTTATCACATTCTCCATCTTTGATCTCTGATATGCTTGGGAACACCTCAAATAATCTCTCTTTCACCAAGTTCTCAATTTTCCTCTAGAAAACTCTTATTATTCCACTTATTCTTCACAAATTTGCTAGCTTGAAACAAATACAAACCATCTCATATGTCTCCTTAAATTGATAGCTTTAATCTTTTGCCACTTAAGCATAACTATAGATCTTAGGGTTTGATCAGATTCAATGAATCTATCCATCATTTTTTCTTTCTTCTTCTTTCCTTGAAAATTCTATAAAATTCTCATTGAATCTTCATCTTAGATCTCTTAAAAAATTTAATTCACACATTAAATACGTCATCTCATCAATCCTTATCTTTAAAACTTTTTTATTATTCCATAAATTGAACCATGTTAGCCTCAAATCTTGATTCCTTCTCAAGTAATTAATTTTTTGATAGTTAGTCATCATTGTATTCTTCATCTCATAATCACTACATAGCTCATTCACTTTTGATCTATCTTATTTAGTTTGTACTGGATTGTTCGATCATCACTGTGCTTGGTTACTACTTAAGTTTTCATTCATCTTTCTTGGTCATTACCATAACTCAAATAATTTTTTTTTGGGTGATACTTAAGTTCCTTAATCTTGTACTTGGTAATGCTTAACTTCTTAATTGACCTAGTATCCTGGTTCTTGGTCAAACTATTGTTTTTCTTAACTACTTGACTTGCATCAATAATCTCTTCTTCTGTTCAACTCATCTTTCTTCTTCACTTAATACAATGATAAAAAACCAAGTTATCTTGTCAATTACTAATTGATCAAGTTCTCTTTGTGTTTATATCATACTTACTCCTCTTTACTAATTCATCTTGCTATCTCTCCCTTTAAATTGTCTTCATCAATAAAACAATATGGTACTCTACACTATTAGAAAATGTCTTATCAGTAAGGTTTGACATCAATGACAATAGAAAAGTTATTCTACCTTTAGTTATAATAATCTCCCTCTTTGGAATTGATGGAAACACCTTTAGTTACCATGTGATGGCAAAAAATTCTCACTATCCACTCCCTCTATATCCTATATTAGATCTTCACTAATATCCTTAGTTTCATTCTAATGTAATATCTTTTGTTTCATTTTGATTCTCATCCTAATTCTCATTTATGCAATCTATGATATTCTCCCTCTATGATACCAATTGTATCGACACCCTCTTTGACATATCTCTCATTTTCTCTTTTAGATATTGGATGGGAACTTGACCACATCTCCCTCTTTAAAAATAATGTCAAAGATATCCTATGCATATCTCCCTCTTTATCTTTTTTACTTGACCAATCTTTGAATTATCTTTGTCCTTGACTATATAACCATGTGCCTAATTGAATCTTAATCAACTCATACTACTATCCTTATTTTCACATCTTAAGGTAGGTCCTAAAGATGTGACATTCTGTATCAATTTGTAAGATATTTTAATCATAACAATTGATGCATTGGTGCATCTCTTCTTAGTTTGATTGAGATATGGGAATGATGCCTAACTTATGTCTCAAATATACAACTAAATCCTTGGGTAATGCCTTATTGAATATGTCATATATTTGTTCCTTTGTATTTACATATTCTAATCTTAGTTCTTTGTGTTGTACTATTTTTAGTTAGTATTGATACTTGATTTCAAAGTGCTTTGTCTTTGTGTGCTTCAAAGGACACTTGGACATGTTTATAGAACTTGTATTATCACAATATACCACCACAACTAAATAGTAATCTCTTCTTTCATACATTTCAACAATTTCTTGATCCACACATATTCAACTTTTGTTGTAGATTGTGAAATAGAATTTTGCTTCTTACTTGTCCATGAAATCAATTTCCAATCTAGGAAGAAAGATCCTCCACTTTTACTCTTTTTTTCATCAATGTTTCTAGCCCAATCAACATCCATGTAAACTCTCAACTCAAAATTTTTATTCTTCTTAGACTATAAACTATAGCCTTTTGTTCCTTTTATATATCTCAACATCATTTTCATAGCCACTAGGTGGTTCTCCTTAGGATTACCATAAAATATTGCAATAATACCAATAGCTAATACAATCTCAGGTCTTGTATGAATAACATATTGCAATTTTCTAATTAATGACATGTACAATGTCTAATTTACTTCAACAAAATCATCATTGAATGGAATTTTACGTCTAGTAGCCATAGGTGTTCCAAAGGGTCTCAAATCTTCCATTGCAAAGGTCTTCAATATCTTTGTAATGCATATACCTCCTTTCATTTGATAAAATTATGAGCCAACCAATAATTTTATCTGTCCAAATATTGAAATCTCAAATTCTTTCTTCATCTCATTATCCAATGATTTTCACAATAAATCATGTCCTCCAAATATGATATCATCAAAAAATATTTCAGCTAACAATATTGTATCCTTAGAATTTCTTTTCAAATGTAGATTTCTATTATCATTAGTTTTTTAAAATCAATTCTCAAATACATGCATGTATTAGATTTCATACCATGGTCTAGGAGCTTTCTTAAAACCATACAATATTTTGTGCAACTTACAAACCATGTTCCTCTTGTGAGGTTCAATAAATCCTTACTATATTTTAATTTAGACTTCTTCCAAGATTCCATTTGAAAATACAGATTTGACATCCAATTGATATACTTTGAATCTTTTGTAAGAAACTTGTGCTAGTAATGTTCTTAATCCTTTCGACCTTGAAACTAGGGAAAATGTCTCTCCATAGTTGATTCCTCCTTCTTGTGCATATTCTTCACAAAACAATCCTTCTTTCTATGGTCTTATGACTTCACCTTTCTCATTCAGCTTGTTTCGAAATACCTACTTGGTTCCAATCAGATTCTTATCCTTTAGCCTTGGTACTAATGTTCATGTCTTGTTCTTCTCTATTTGATCAACCTTTTACTCATTTCTTTAATATGATATTCATTCTCTAATGCATATTTAATTATTCTTCATTTAAAATAACATAGTAAATATGTACCATTCTTCAACTTGTTTCTTGTCATGACTCCTGAATCTTTATCTTCAATGATTTTATAAGGTGTGTGGTTTCTTGTCACATATTTTGATAAAATAGGTTAAGTTCTTATTTTTTTTTTTTTTATCATTCACTTGGTCCAACTTGATCATCATTTCTAGGTATCTTTTGTTGTAACTCAACATTTATAGCTTGATAATCAACAACATGTTGATGCTTCGAAAAAAAACTCTATTACATCTTAGTAGTGTTTATTTACAGATGCTTGATTGTCTCATTCTCTAGTTCAACTAAATTACTTGGTTCTCCTTCATAGATGGATACAAAGTTTTTATAATTTTCAAGTTCCTTCTTGCATTCTTCATCAACTTTAACATTTCCACTTTCCACAATTTTGATAGTGTTATTATTCAAACACTTGTATGCCTTTCTTTTAGTAGAATTCCCTAAGATACCTTCATCATTCTTTAGATAAAGGTTTCCAATCCTTGAATCTTTCAATTTATAACACTTGCTTCAAAATACTTTAAAATAATTGACATTACATATATAGCCATACAACAGGTCAAAAGGTTTTTTTTTTTGTACCTTTCTTGTCTTGAACTCAGTTAAGTGTTTAAACAACAATAATTTTAAAACTTCTCTCCAATACTTTTGTAAAACATTATTTTCCATCATCAATGTTCTTGCAAATTCCATGATTGATATGTTTCTTCTTTTAGCCATCCCATTTTGTGGTGGAGTCCTTGGTGCATATATTTATCTTTTGATTCCTTTGTCATTGTAGAATGTATTGAACTCCTCTGAATTGTACAATTTATTGAGCTCATCTAATATGAATTCACCTCCTCTATCTGATCTCAAGGATTTCAGACTATTACCTATTTACTTTTCAACTCTAGCGAAATACAACTTAAATATTTGAAAAGAATCAATTTTTTTCTTTGAGAAACATCACAGTCATCATTCTACTGAAATCATTAATAGATAGGATAAAGTACTTGTCACCATAATAAATATTGCCTCCATTAGGACCACATACATAACTATGAATCAACTCCAAAATATCATTAGAACAATAGGTCTTGCTCATGAAACTAGACTTTATCATTTTTCTCATTTGGCATTGTTTGTACATCACTTTATTAGGTTTTCTTAATCTTGGTAATCCTCTTACTCTTTTCTTCTTACTAATGTTTACCGAATTTCCAAAGTTCACATTACACAACCTCTTATGCCATAATCAAACATCTTTAAATTGTGCACATAAACATGTTTTTTCAAATAGGTCTAAATAGAACAAGTTCCTCTTGTTTTCTCTCCACTTCTAATCAGTTAACTAGTAGCATCATAGATTTTTGTCTTTTTGTTTTAAAATTCAACTTAGTAGCCTAAACTATTCAACTATGCTACACCCAATAGATTATATTTCAGTCTATCAACCCAATATGAATTGTCAAATATGATCTCGTCATTCAATATAATTTATCCTTTACCTTTCACATAGCATGGTGTATCACTTCATAGCTTAACACAACTTTCATTTTAGTGTTCTATCTTTTCAAACTTGTATCACTAGTCATATGATGTGAGAAACTACTATTAATTATCTATTTATCAATCTTACTCACATGTGAAATAAGTGTTGGTTTCATCAACCTTTCATCTTCATCAGATACATATTTATTGCAACATAAACAAATTCTTGATCATGTTCATTAGAATCACTTTCAGAACCATCTTCTTTAGCAATGTCATATAATTTCTTACCTTTTCCCTTATAGTCTTTGTTACCTCAGCTGTCTCTATTGTTTCTCCTTTGTTGATATCTATTATCTTTTATTTCCTCCTTTTTATCTCTATTAGGATACCTCACAACAATTTGACCAAATTTATTACATTGAAAACATATTATAGGAAATTTATTCTTATATTTTTCTTTACCTCTTGGTATCCTTGTTGCTAATAATGCTTATATATCCTTAAGGTCATCATCTGATTCACTATCAATATTCATAGGCTTACTTTTTGAGATTTTTCTTCATTTGGATCTATCGAGGGTTAGTTGAGACTTGAAATCACATTCAACACTGGAAGGTGTATAATTATAAAAATTGGTCAATTCAAAGGCAATGCATATACCAATTAGGCTATCTAGGGTGAGGTCATTACTAAGTGTACCTCTCAGTTCTTGAATTGCAGATACTCTAATAAAAAAACACAAAGTAAAGTTCTTAATACCTTTTTTATCACAGTCTCTTCAATTATGTCTTCCCTAAAACCTATAATTTCATTTGCCACTTCTTTGATTCAGCAACGATATTGGGCAACAATTTCTCCTTATATTATATTATAAAACTTGCCTCTCAAACTTTCATCTTTAGCCCTTAACATATTTTTTTCCTCCATGAATTTGTGCCAAATTATCCTACATTTTATTTGCAATAGTGAAATTCTTGACATCATCATACTCAACATAACTTAGGCAAAGATGTAGCATCATTTGATTGTACTCCTTTTCTTTTATTTGCTCAATTGTCATAGGTCTAGATAATTTTATGTATTCATTGTATAAGTAGTATAGTGTAAAATTTATGAGTCTAGATAGATGCAATCCCTTCAAGCATTGACATTCTAGGAATTTATCCTTATCAAGCTTGGGTAGCTCTCTCTTATACATCTTGATCTTTAGGTTAAATCCCTTCAAACTTTCCCTGTAAACACCACAACTTTGATTCCAATTATTACAATGATTAGAATAACTGAGAGGGGGTTTAATTAGTTATCCTCAAGTCTAGATGTACCAACTTACATTTAAACAACTTCAATCAAACTAATAAAACTAATGAATCCACTCGTCCATATAGAAAATCATCAGTAATTAAAATTATCCATATCAACACTTATCTCTCTATTTTAGTATTAGCCAAATTCTAGAAACATATAATACTAAATAGCATAACACATGAAAACAACATTTACAAAAGTATAATGCCAATATTTAACATGAAAAACCAATTTGGAAAGGCCACCAAGTAACATGCTACCACTTTTCACTCTTCAAAAGTGAGCTAGGTTAAGAGCAAACCTTATTAAAGAATATAATACACATTGTTAGGTGTAACCCTATTAGAGGATTTAATCATGCTATTAGGAGTAACCTTGTTATAGGTCTTCAAAATAACCCATTAGAATTTCACCTTGATCAAAGAATTTATAACATGACTATTAGGTCAATCTTGATTAAAGGATTTTACCACCAGATGTTGGTAAATAGATTCATCTTCACACAATAAGCTTGCAAGATAACTCAAAGACACCCCAAATTCGAAGATGAAATAGAACCATTAGTTGGATTGTGTTGCAATGGAATTATACAAGCATCCTTTGAATTTTGTAGGATACATCTCCCTAATTGAATATACAATGAATGAATTTAAAAGATGCTTTTAACAAAAAATCAAAGGATTCCCTCACTATTCTTAGATAGGGGGATAATAAAATAAACTACAACAAAGTAAATCAAAATTTTCATAATGAAAGGGAATTCATAGCTTTCCTATCAATAACCATTCAAAAGAGCTATGGAATAGATAGATTATCTAATGTATCCATAATATAAGCATCCAACATTTCAATGTTGATTCAATCCTAAACTGACAGAAGACAATCCAAAGCATACAATCTTTGAATATATATATATGTATACATATATATATATACATATATATATATGTGTATATATGTATACATATATATATATATATGTATATATGTATATACATATATGTATATATATATATGTGTATATATGTATACATATATATATATATGTATACATATATGTATATATACATATATATATATATATGTATATACATACATAAATGTATACATATATGTATATATATGTATATATATATATATGTATACATATACATATATATATATATGTATATATACATATATATGTATATATATACATATATATATATATATATATGTATATGTATACATATATATATATATATGTATATGTATACATATATATATATATATGTATACATACATATATATATATATGTATACATATATATATATACATTTATATATATATATGTATACATACATATATATATATATGTATACATATATATATATATATGTATACATATATATGTATACATACATATATATGTATACATATATATATATATACATATATATATATATATATATATACATATATATGTATACATACATATATATATATATATATGTATACATATATATATGTATACATATATATGTATACATATATATATATATGTATACATATATATGTATACATATATATATGTATACATATATATATGTATACATATATATATATATGTATGTATACATATATATGTATATATATATATATATATATATATATATATATATATATATATATATATATATATATATATGTATATATATATATATATATATATATGATCTTTTTCATCCAAAAATAATCTTTCTCTTGTATAATAATTTAAAACTAAAACATTTGCATAGAAACTAAAACTAAATTAAAGTTAATAGTATGATTTCCCTCAAAAATGGCCATCCTTGTACATTCTACTTTCCCCCTCATGTGTAGTGGACCATCTGCTTCATTTAGAAAAAGAAGAGCCATCTCCTTTGACTCTCACTTTTTTTTTTAACATCTCCCCTTTCCAATAGCATCTACCAGTTTTAATAACTGATTCTTGATCCTCTATAAAGTTTTTATAAAACTTTTGCAAATATCCCCCTTCACCTTTCGGTTAGAAGCCCTATTATATGCCATATGAACTTGCTTTATTAGAAGACACATATGGCCACATGGCACCACTTTTCTTTAGTAACACTTGGCATTACCTCCAATCTATGAAATAGTTTCCACTAAAATATTTATATATCATGGTAGAATTCTCAACCATATGCACTGATTAGATTACAATAAAAGATGTGATAATATGTTGATTCCATGTAAAAAATGTATGTGAAGTGCCCACATTCATTTATATATCTTCAATCCATTATGTCTTTTCATACCACCAAGGCTTTCCTCTTGAATGCCAACATCTCTGGTTGAACTCTCCAATTGCTCACATCTTTTGTACACTCCTAATGCAACTCAATTATCATTTTAGATCCCATAACTTTATATTGATTCCCTTGTAATGACTGAGTGGGTGTGGATTATCTATGGGTTGTCCTATGTGATCCACCTTTGCGCATTCATATCCATACCTTCTCCTAAGAAATTTGAGCTCACAAACTTGTTGTTCGAGTGCTAGGTTTCTTTTCTACTATGCCCACACACTATGACAAAAAGTGGTATGAAGGAAGCATGTCCCTCATGACTGTTATGTTGTTCTTAAACCACTTCTAATGCTTTTATGCATGCGGTGAACCTTGAGTTATCTAATGCCTTTGCCACTCTAAGGCACTTTCATATGCATCTAATGCTATTGAGTTTAGGTTAGGTTTGATATATCTTCAAAAATAGTCATTACCTACATTGGATGCCACTAGAAAATAAAGAGCTTGCAATCCTCCATTAAACATTTTACTGACTTTTTGACTTGTATGTTCTCTTTGTGCTTCAGTTGTTAGAATTGTACATCAAATGATTGACATTAGGCTTGACTCATTCCATTATGTAGGTTCCTGTGCCTGTTGGTGATCCTTGCATCAAGAGTAAATAGTAACTCCATTATGTCTGAAATTTATTGCAACTATATCATCATCAAATTATTATGTGTGATGATCTTTGGAGGTATATCACCATGCCTCTAATTGCTTAAATGAAAGTTCACAAGAGTCCATACACACGTGGTTATCGAATGTTGGAACAACATGGCATTTTAAAAACATATTGCAATCATTATTTATATTTGATTTTCTTCTTTCGCCATGAAAATTTCTATAATTCATCATCAAATCTCTTTCTATGTGCTCATCAAACTTGGTCATTTTGTCAAATACTTCTCGTTCGAACTCCTTCCTTTGTAATGGTCATTACAATCTCTATTTTATGAGTTCTATGGATTTCTTAGTGGTGGCTCCATATAATGGAATAATCCACATGGGAACCTGTGACATGTCCTTCCTTGCAATCTTAAATGAGTGAATTGAATGTCATTGATCCATTCTTGATATAGTCATAGGGGCCCTTGTGTTCATATGTGTAGTTACTATGGAAAAGAAATGTATTAACACATTACATTTTACCTGGGCCATTTCTCAACCTCTTGTTCAAGCACCATCAAGCTTTAGGGCCAACAACCTTTCATTTGGAATGAAATCTAGTTATGAGTCTTTAATTTGTGATGGATTTTGAGGACTAATAATTGAAATGATGATATGATCTCTAAAAACTTATAATGCATTTGGTATTGATATTATGGAGTAACTATCTATTGCATTATTGCACTTGGAGATGACAAAGGGGTGTGGTATGGATGATTGACTGTATTTCTTGTTCTTTGTTATTCTATATTTTTGCATTAAAATTGCCTCCACACTAACTACATATACTTTTCCTTAGGCATTTCCAAACTAAGAGCTCCCGCTTATTCTTGAGATTGGTAATTAGATTAAAAATTTTCACCTTCTCTAGGGCCCCATTTTTGTCTATTATTCTTGGAAAATCATCAATAATAATTTTAATTCCACATTTTAATGCACTCTTTTTAAGATGAAATAATTGGACTTATGAAAAATGAGCCATTGAAACTACATTGGGCTCAAGAATCTAGATAGACTTTTGAATACTAGGCATTCATTTTCACTTTTGAAGTAGGACATGTAGATCTGAACTCACATCTTGAACTAAACTATGAGAATAGGAATTCACATTTCTCTTGAACCACTTAATTGCATCCATAATCATGTCTCATAATTGAACTTTGAATTTGAAACTTCATCTCTAAACTATGAATCTTATGGGATCAATCTAAACCTGTTGAAAATTTTGAACCATTGAACCTTATTCAATTGGTTCTAAATTTACAAAGGAACGCCTTGAACTTGTGTGCTTGAGTATTTTGGTTCAACATCATGAAACTTCATTTGAAACCTTCTTTACACAACATTTTCAACACTGACTAGAGGAGAACACAAGAAAACCAATGGAAAGATCATTAGGAGGATGAGATTTTCAAGAATAAAATTAGGGTTCAAAATGCCAACTAACACCATAAAAATTAGAAAGTAACAACTAGGTTGATCTAATAAATTATGCCTCACTTTTCATGTTCAAATATCCATTCACCTCACTCCTAGTTCATTGAATGGTATACATCACATTGTCCATCTCTAATCTCTGATCTCTAATATCTAATCTCTGATTTTTTTGACAACACCTTAAAAAATATTTCTTTCACCAACTTCTCACTTTTCTCTGTAACTCTTTTTCTTCTGCTAAATTTTCAAAAAAAATCAGCTAATAATGATTGTAAAACATCTCATATTCCTCCTTAAATAGATAGGTTTAATCTTTTGTCACTTAAACATAACAATAGATCTTAGGGTTTGATCAAATTCATCCATCATTTTTTGTTTCTTCTTCTTTCATTGAAATATTTGTAAGCATCTCATTAGATCTTCACCTTAGATCACTTAACAAACTCAATTCATACATCAAATACACAAGCTCATCAATCCTTATCCTTAACACATTTTGACTATTCCATAAAGTCATTTGTGTTGGCCTCAACTATTGATTCTTTCTCAAACTATTAATTGGTGACACTCGAGGATCACTATGTTATTTAGCTCAGTTACTACTAATCTATCTCGCTCATCTTGTACTACCTTTCTTAGCTATCACTGTGCTTAGTCACTACTTCAGTTTTCCTTCATCTTGTTGGGTCATTACCATCACTCTGATAATACTATTTTGTTTAGTTGATACTTAAGTTTGGTAATCATCTACTTAGTAATACTTAACTTATTCATTGATATAGCAACCTATTGCTCTATCAATTTAGTTTTTTTATGTAACTTAACTTACATTAATCATCTCTTCTTCTCTTCAAATCATCTTAGTACCTTTAGCACATCCCAATTTTTTGAAATACTTGTTCAACCTTGCATACAAAGCTTTCCTCAACTTCCATACAACTTTAGTAAGATTTACAACTTTAGGAAAATACATAACAATAAATGTATTACTTACTTTACAAATGTTATCAATTTTTTTTACAAAACCTTTTATGCCACAACTAGTTGTTATCAACTTCAACAACCAAACTTTTCATTTCTATAACATTCATCTAAAAAATATTTCCTTTGGATCTCGTGCTAGTGTCAATCAGCTCAACATCATTATCTTTGATGATACATTTATTTTCTATGAACTATAATTGATATCCCTTGTCAATCTTCTCATCAACACGTACAAGATTATGTTTTACTCCATCAAAAGAATAAAAATTGAATTTGTGTTAGTTTTATGATTAAGAGTAACATATCCTATCCTCTTGATATGACAAGCCACATTGTTACCAACTCTAACAATTCCCCCATTGGAACTATTGAACTCAATAATTTTATTCATATCATGAGTCATACAATGTGAACAACCACTATATATGATCTAATCAACTTTCTTCTCAACTTGTGACACTTGGGATTTTTCCTCTCCAACTTCTTTTTTAGGATTTTCTTCTTTTATAGAAACAAGACCTAACCATCATCACTTTCACTATGAAATATTTCATTTGATTTATTATCATCATTTCCATACAAATGTTCTCTATGCCTTCTAGACTTGAAATTGTTTTTGTACTTCTTTATTCTTTTAGGACACGTAGAAGCACAATGATAAAACTCATTTCAAGTCCACCATATAAATATTTTCTTATCAACTGGTTCCCTTCTCACAAATAGGGGAATTTCTTCTACAATGTTTCTATCATCTTTAGATCTTGATCTACTTTTGCTAGTGTAATCTCCACTGGTACTCACACTCCTTAATAGGGAAGGATTGTTCTATTATGTACATAATTCTAATAACTTATCAAGGAACTCCATCTTCTAAATATAAAAGTTAACTCCATCAAACTTAGGACTTCTTCTTTTGAATTTATCTGTCATTGATCTCCTTAAGTTGTTAAGATTTTCCTTCAAGGAACTGATGCTCTTAGACCATCTACCAAGATAACTGGGGAGGGGGGTGGGGTATATCAATTATCAGATCAATACAACATTTATCAAACTTATTAAATCTTAAACATGTGATCAATATCAACAACAACCATAAGAATATACACATATACAATAATACTAGATATGTTAAGTAGGGAAACCCTTGATCAGAGGGAAAACCCCGGTGGGAATGGAACCCAAAAAATGATGTACTAATATATAAGTTCCTTGTTAGAGCATAGACTCTGCTAGGACCCAATGAAATACATCTAGTGCATATCATTCCCTATTAGGAGACTTTGAATTCCTATGAGGAGATTCCAACCTTGTTAGGAGTCCTACCAACCTTTTTAGGAGTTGTAAAAGGTAGAAGGACCCATTGTCTAAATAGCTTCAGGAGCAAGACCTTCAAACTCACTATCCAACTGGCCTCTATATTTTTCCTTTTATAATAATAGATGTATAACTGATCTCATCAACTCAAACTCTTTTTGTGTCCTCTTACCATGACTCTTTTGCACCAAAATAGTTCTCAGATCTCAATACCAAATCTACAAACTTGCATCATAATAATCCCTTTGATTTCTTACTTGCATTTACCAATACACTTCACATATCACATTCACTTTATTAATTACATTCTTCATCACAAGGAAAATAAATTTCCTTTATTATAATTCCTCAAGAAAATTCACTAAGTTGGCCTAGAGGCTTTCTCAATTATAATTACAATAGGACCTCATTAAGATAGCATGCTTCATTACATATTTTAATAATTACATAATATTATTGTCTCACAATATTAACAAATTCCCACACATGCAACCTTGAACTTTGTACACTAACTAACATCATGATTAGGATGTCTCCTATATCTGTCTAACTGTGCTCATCTATATTTTATCCCTAGTAGGATATATAATCCACTTACTAGAAACCACTTTTTAGGAACTCCATCTACAAACTATCTTCTATAAATCTCATATAACTCTCACCAGTCTTTAAATTTCTATATGTTATCTTAGCCACATCATCAAGACACACTGTATAACATGTCACCAACTATGCTTGACCTCATCTTCTATACATGATTCATATGACCTTAATCTATGTATGCTACTCTACCAATCTTTATAGTATGTTGACATAAATAAAAAACATAGTAATGAATGCAACACACAATCTTGTTGTCAATCTCTCCAATGCTCTACAAATCATAGGATACTCCCTCATAGGAATTTTTGATCTCTAAGCCTATGTTGTTGATTAGTGTCCAAACACTTAGTCATTTACTAGGAAAGATTACGAGGTCATCATTGTGGTTGAGTTATCTAGTAAAGGTCATGCATACAAAGCTTATGTAGACCACGATAGTGATTTTTGAGTATTTAATAGTGATCGAGTAGATGTACATGCCAACCAATATAGTTGGAGCTGAGTGACATAGTTGAGACCAAGCACATTAAAAAATTATTAGGTTCCAAGAAAAAAAATATATAGAAGTTGAGTCATTGAATGATCAACTATACATGACTGAGTATCAAAACATTCAAGTGCTGAGTAGTTTAGTTTTAACATACAAGTTTATAATGACACAAACACATATCTAAACCATTTTGGCCAACTTTTTTAGGACATTTAATATCTGTATAGCTAGCTATGAAGATGATCATGCATCATTGTAGAAGGTAATGATCCCAAAGTGTGTAATTTAACCAATCAGAAAATGGGAAAGAAATAGCTAAAGATGGTGAATTGTAAACCATAGATCAAGATCTAGAGCTTTCAAATACCTTCTATTTAAGGAGGTTTGTAACCCAATAATTGTGTGAAGTGTGGAAAATGTGAAAGAGTGTATGCACATGTAAGGGAATGAAGACTAAGTCAAAAAGATAGATTAGACAGAGAGAAATACAAGCAGTGAAGGACTGAACAAAGTTATTGAATTAGGAGATTAGATGAGAGATATAGCAAAGAGGAGACCCAAGATCATCTTATAGAGAAAGCTAAGTGTTAGGTACTGAATCAATCATTGTTAATTGAGATAGGGTAAATCTCTTAATAGAGTGGTTTTAATAGACCTATGTAAACCTCCTAACTGATTCCTTTCTTCATTGTGAGTGCAATATCCTTCAACAAGGTTAGACCTAATAGTCTCTTAAGCTTTTAATAGGGAAGACCTCTCACAAGGTAGATCATATATTATGATCAAATATTGTAACCCCAATAGGTTAACTTTATTGATGCAATGGTGAAGATTTATGAGTTTCATCCCACCCCAATTTTACCTTCATCTTGAAGTGTTTTTGGGTAACCAAATCGCTTTAAAAAAATAAAAAATAAAAATAGATGGAGCCACTATATATATTATTAAAAATTAAAAATAGGTTCAAGGGTTCATTTGAGAAAGAACCTAAAAGAAAACTAGAAATCATCACCTGATACAAAGATTCCAGGAGATTCCATACAAAGTGTCAAGAAAATTTATAGAATGATTGCTCATAGTGATAATGATTTTCAGAAGTAGACACAAATTTATCTGATCACATGGAGAGCAGAGTTGGAGCATGTATAGTTAATAAGAACTTTGATCCTTAAAAGACCATCCAGCAAAATTCATAGCCCAAGAAAGTAGGACACACAAGGTCATTAAGCCATATCATCCTAAGACACATGCCACAAGTACATGACAAGGTAACTCAAATATAGCTAGATAAAAAATGAAGATATTGGGTAGATAAAAATCTCAAATGTAATCATTTCCAAAAGTGCCAGTACATCCATCTCAATTAATTATTTTCTACAAAGTACTTAATGATGACATGGAGAGTGCCAACTGATAAATCATGACAACCTTGTTTTATTGTTAATGATATCCAATAAACTTGGATATAGCTCTACCAGTGTAGTTAGATCCCAACTATCTAGTTTCTTTCCATCACATCCTAAGTTTGAAAGGTAGTCGGCCAATTAGTTACCTTCATGATAAGTATGCGTGAATAGGAAATTTCCAAAAGCATCAATTAGGTGCTAGGCTTGTTTTAGCTTGCATGCTAGACTTATGCATTGAATTTGTCTATTAATACTTGGAGCCAAGGAGCAAAGTTGAAACCTTTGCATTATTGTTGGTGCCCCATGGAATAGGTGAAGATTTTATAGTTAGAGGTATCCCCAAGTGATTTCGTAAACACACACCTATACCAGACATCCCTAGATTACCACAAGCTGCACCATGAAAGTTTAGCTTAATAACACCTTGGTCTAGAGGTTTCCATTTCACACTCAATCTATCTTTCTTCAATGTATTTGTGAGGCTTAAAATATTTGGAATAGATATAAGCTTCTGGTTTTTGAGAATTTGGTTATTTGAATTGGAGAAGCCAATTTGTGAAGACGTCTTCCCAATATTAGTTATAACCAATTCAAAAATTGATTTTTTAGTTATGTCAGTGACATCACTAATTGTAGATTGCTCCTGCCTAAAGATACACTTGTTCCTTTCCCACCACAATGCCCAAACAACCAAGGATGGGGAACATTTCTAGATGGGTGCTAGGAGAGATTTTGCATGTAACATCGGCTAGGCTTCAAAAAAATCCCACAAGGAGTTTGGCAATGGCATTGAAAAACTAAGTTTGCTAAGAAGAAATAACAAAAAATCTTGAGCAAAAGAACACTGAAGAAAAAAATGATCAACATCTTCAAAAAAATGCCCATATAGAAGGCATTTAAATCATTGGGCAATATTGAATCTTTCTAACCTGTCACTTGGTAATGGCCTTTTTCAAAGAGCTAGCCAGGAGAAGTAGCCTACTTTAGGCAATGTACAATCATTCCAATAGAAAAAATAAGCCCTTTTCTTTATTAAAATATTCTCCAAACTACTAAGAGCCAAATAACCATCTTTGATTGAATATCATCCATTAATAATAGGGGCCCAAGAAATCTTGTCTTCTTATTCAAGGAAGAATACATCCCTATCATGAACAACCTGATTGAATAGATGAGCAATATGATCTGGTATAGGCAAATTGGAAGGATCTTTCTAATTGACCTTGTAAGAGAGAGGATCCACTAGAGACACACAATCCACAACCCTGTCTCCCTAATTGTCTTTAAATATCTGAATGAAATCTAAGAACTCTTGTCTAGTAGCTAGAGGAGGTAGGCCATTCCATGAATCCTCCTAGAAAAATGCTCGACATCCATTATTAATTTCCCAAGAAACATAGTCAAGTATCACATGCCTAGATGCAGTCATAAACTTCCATATTTCATAGCCTCGAGGTAAGTTTGATGTAGTTCAGATTTGAAGAGGATCTAAGGAGTCAAGATATTTTGATTTCATAATTTGACACCATAAATTATTTGGTTTGTGGATTATTTCTAAGTGCCAAGTTATGGAGACCCACTCCACCACAATTTTTGTCATGCATCATATCCTCCAATGAAATTAACAAGATTTTTCTATGTCTAGACATATTTCCACACCACAAGAATTTAGTAATTATTTGTCTAGTCTATTTAATCACTGAAAAGGGAGCATGCAACATAGAGATGAAATAGTTTGGTATAGCAAAGAGAATAGATCTAACGAGTAAAATTTTACCTGAGAGGGAAAGCCATCCAACTTTCCATGTTGATACCCTACTTTTGATTCTATCAATGATTGATTTCTAGTATATAACCTTGTTAGCTCCTATAAAAAAGGGGATTCCTAAATATGTTAATGGTAACAATTCTTGTTGGAAGCCCAAAATGTTAACAATCTTGTCTAAAAGGATTGCATTGGTGAAGAAGATGTAAACTTTTGATTTTGGAGTACTAATTTTCTAACCTAAAATGACAGTATAAAGGTCAAGGCCATGCTTAATTGATCTGGCTTCCTAAAGAGAAGCAAACCCAAATAATAGGGTACCATCTACAAATAAAGATTGTGTGATGGATATAGTAGATCTAGGCAACTAAATTCCTTTCCAACTTCTATTTATGTGTCTAGAGGTAACCAATCTACTGAAGGCCTCTGCCATAATAATAAACAATGAGGGAGATAGTGGGTCACCCCATATTACACCTTGGGAAGAGGAAAAAGAACCCAAAGGAACCCCATTAAACATGATTGAAAAAATTGCTCCAAAAATACAACCTTAACCCATTTACACCACTTAGGAGAGAAACCAAATTTGAGAAGAACCTTAAATAGGAAATTCCAATTGACCTTGTCATATGCTTTAACCATATCCAACTTGATAATGAATGATGGAATCTGATGAGAGTTAATAGAATGCAATGTTTCATGTGCAACAAGAGCTCCTTCCATGGTCTCAATCCCAAGAACAAAACCACCTTGTTGAGGAGAGATAATTTTTGTGAGAAGCTTCTATAATCTTAGATATATAGCCTTGGTGAATATCTTATATATGGTGTTACACAAGGAAATTGGTTTGAAGTCTGCAAAAGTCATTGGAGATATAGATTTAGGAATCAAGGCTATATTTATAGATTTTATGCATTTCATTTACGTTTTCAAATTACATTTTTATGGTAGATCTATTATATGAATTATGTATGAATTAATGAAATTGGTTTTGAATTCAAAAAATTAAGATCCTAATTCACTCCCCTCTCTTAGTATCTCAACCCCCCTCTTAGTATCTTGTTTACCATATATGCGTTCCAACAATTATATTAGAGCGCAGTTCTCTTATTAGAAAGACTATTTGCTTGATAGGATCATATAATGGAGATGGAAGCGTATAAGATGGGAAAAATAATTGAGAATTAAATGATTGAAATATAGATCATATTGCAACAATTAGAAGTAGAAAAATGGGAGCTAAGGAAAAATCTAAAAGGGAGAATAGAGATAGCTATTTAGAAAAATGACACTCAATACAAAGAAGTTGACACAAAAGGATTGCTTGATAGTGGAAAGACTGGTAATAATTATGAAGCATTGGCACAATTAGTAGTAAAGAATAGTGCCCTAGAAAAATAAGAGAAAGATCCCAAGATATAAAATTCAACCAGTTACACTAAATGAAGCAATCAAACAAGAGAAGAAAGAAATGAAAGACAAGATCATAGGTGAAGAAGAAAAAAGATAGATGGCTAGCAGACATGAAAAATACTATTTGAAGTACAAAAGCTTACAAATAATCAGTTAGCTATGATAAATGAATTAGTGATTACAAATTAGGAAGAAAATAGAAACGATTTGGAGATCACAAATCTAAGGCTATAAAATGATCAATTGAAAAGTGAGTTAAGGCATGAAAAGGAACTCATGGAAAGATTGAACAAACCAAACGAAGCAATCAAACATTTTGAAGAAATGATGAAGTCACCTAGAACTAAAAACACCTTTGAACATGGATACAACAAGAGCTTTTCATCTACTAAAGAAGGAGAATAATCTAAAAGTAGAGAAAAAAGGATTGTAAAATAATAAAAAAACCCTACATGTCATCACTATGAGAAAATTTGTCACACAACCAACATTTGTAGAAGCAAAAAAGGTAAGAAAACTCCTAAACTTGAACCAAGTGGTAACTATTTTAATTGAAATAAAGGACATCAAGTACATGAATGTAGATCAAAGAATGATGACTCAACCATAAAGGTATCTAAATTCCAAGGTCATTGCTACCATTTTCAAAAGTATGGACATAGAGATTATGAGTGTAGCTTCAAGAAGAAGTCAAACTAGTTACCTAAAAAACAAACTCATACATAAAGGAAAGATAATTCCTATAATTTGGATTGAAATGCATGGTACACATTTCACTATTGTGGATAACATAGACATATTTTAGAGAATTGCATCAAAACACATTTTAGAAGAAATTGCAAGAAACAACTAAATGGAGAAATATTATGTTTTAGTTGTCTCAAAGTTGGAAATATTTGTAGAAACTACAAAACCAAACACACTAGCATAGATACCAAGTAATGGAAGTGACAAACATCAAGGAAAGAAAATGTGAAACTGTGATCACACAATCTAATGGATTAGGTGATCACACCACATCTCACTAAAGAAAGAAGGTTTATAGGAACTATATACTTAATGTTGTATTTTACATCAATTCCTAAGCATAAAAGTGGTAAAAGTTCATATCTATATAAGTAAAGATGTATTAAGAACTATTAAAAAAAGAAAATCATAAAGTATCGAGCATCAGTGGTACAATCTATATTAACTGAGCTTTGTAGTATAGACCAAGAAAGAAAGGAAGATAACTTATTGTTCAAATGAATTGTTTATGATTGAGTGAGTAACCTTGACCAAGCTAAAATAGAGATTAAGCTAGCTTTCATACACAAAAAAGTAATAAGACATTTATTGTAGACCTAAAATGCAATTTTGAAGGTATTTATCAATTTTGGGCATTCATTTTCATTCACCAAGATATCAAAGAGATTGTGAGAAGATCTTAAGGTGATCAAAGTTATTTTAGAAACTAGAGAAAAATAATTGCAACATTTCATCAACAAATTTAAGAAACAAAGTGTTAGTCTCAGTGCCGAATGAAATATTTATTGAAGATATTTGCAAAATATTTTATTTCAAAACCTAGTTTGAAATGGCATCTAGAAGTGAAAAATTGAAGGACATTAATGTAGAAGAGACCTCCACCAAACTTCATAAATTTAGTGAACAATGAAAACACTATTGATGATATTGGAGATTTGTCATCAATTCCACCTAGAGTCTTGATTATCAAGATTTAAGATTGTGTTATTTATGCAAAATAGGAGAAATAAGATATTTTGAGATTAGAGTATTATATGAAAGACTATGCATTAATGGAATTCTGAAGGATGAGTTCAAGATTATTGTTGAGAAAGGGCTTGCCTATGCTCTAGGATTTACTAAGGTTTTTAAAGTCAAGAGGATAAAGATTGTGCTTAGTCGCATTCCTGATATGAAAATATGCTTAGAAGGTGGCCTAATTAAGATTAACAAGGCCATTATTTGCATGGTAATAGGGTACCCTACCTTGGATCGATCAAAGAGTATTAGAAGTAGGATGTTGACAATGAGATTGAAAACCTGACCAAGAAAAAATGGAATGTTCGTGGTATGTCAATTAATGGAATTGAGGACCCAATGGTTGAATTTTGTGTTTGTGTGATTGCACATAAATTTTATCAATATAGTAGGATGCACAAATACCCTATGTAGTAGTGGATTTGGGCTACAAAATTGTAACTTTTAGAAGGATTATTCATATGATCTTGCCAAGCTAAAACTTCGTCAAACTATAGAGAACTTGGAAGAAGTGAGGAAAGTGAAAATTACCTCTTGTAAGTCAGAATCTTTAATAGTTTGTATTATTTATATGTACAAATCTCTTTTTCTACTATTGGAACAGTTTCTTGGGATAGGAATCAAACTACTATGTAGAAGATATGTGATCTAATTAGTAGACTAGGAGAGAATTTTGAAGCAATAATGGAAAACTACTTTGAAGAATTCAAGGTGAAGATGAGGGAAAAAATGAGAATTCCTAAGTTAGTTCTAGACAGCTACTAAATTAATTTTTTTTAATTGTAGATACATATTTTTTACATGTACTAGAAATTTTGTTGAGGGTAAAATGGTTAAGGCTAATGCCCTATGAAGTAAATATAAATGAGGTCACTGTAGCAGTAACTGCACTTTTGGCAAAAGCTATAGATGTGAGTGTCGAGCAATTTGGTACACATGAAACTATAATTGCCGAGCTGACTACTAAATTTGTTACACCCAAAGTAGAGAAGAAAAGAAAGAGAAAGATTATTGAGGATGGAGATAAGGAAAAAGGAGAAGGGTCAGGACAACCCACAGAAGTCGAGGAGGGAAAAGGAAAACAACTTGCTATTTTGAAGCCAAAGACACCAAGTAGAAAATTTTTATTATGATTGAACCTAAGGTAAAGGCTGACTTAAATAAATATATGCAAGAAATGATGACACCTAGAGGACGAAGGGAAAGATTATCATCACCAAGAAAAGATCAACACAACCCTCTATTGAGAAATTAATAGGAAGTCCATCCAAGAAGAGGAAACCAATTGAAGTGTAAGGAAAGCCCAAGAGAAAACTGATCGTTGCACAAGAGAAGGAGGAAGATGATGAAAAGACCAAGTCCACTGAGCCCAACAAACTTATTGAAATAGTAAAGAAACTTCATCCAATGACTATGGATTAGGTATGTGCAAAATTGATAGAATCTAAAAAGTGTTATGGGATTAAAAGATATTAAGTACCATTCTTTGAAAAATGTTGATCTAGATAAGATTGAAAGTTCCATGGTTGACATGATAATCAAATTCAAATGCACACCCCTAGAATTGGGAACTAGATTTCCAGTTGGATTGTATAATCAAATGGATGCAAAGTGACAATGGGAATTATCCGTTGAGAAACAGGTAAGAGAGACAACATTGGCACAAGCTATGCCAGATTTGGGGAAGACTCATATGTCTATAGCCCTTAAAGAGTTTATAAATAAGTTTGTGTCAAGAGACACAAAATATAAGATTTTGAAAAATTAAGCTCATGAAATTGAGCAAGAAAGTATTCAAATATGGAAAGATACATTTGGATTTCTTACTCCATCTGTAGAAGTGAGGGAACCTTGAGATGTGATAGAATTTGAAGATGAATACAAACATGAAGTGACCAAGCTAACTAAGGAGATTCAACAATTTGTGACTAGTCAGTGTGAATAGAAAGAGACTATCACAATAGAAGATGACACTGATACCCCCCACCTACTCCAAATTAACTAACAAAAGAGGAAATTCAAGGCTTAATAAAATATTCAGGAAGATTTTGTACTAACCCAATTTTTTAATAGATAGTAGAATATCCAAAGCTTGAAGATAAGAAGATTGATAATATGACATCATTTATAGAGGATACAAGTACTTGGTAATGCTTTAATTGTATATACACAATTAACTTGTATGCCTATTTTGACAAAGGAGGAAAATTTTGAAAAATACTCATCCACTAAATTGGTAGAAGAGGAAGTAAAATAGAAAGAGAAAGAGGCTATTCAAGCTCTTATTCAATTTCCAAGTGCCATGGCTATAGAGAAAACACTTGTGACATCTATGGTGGTTTTTCAACAAGTGCAATAGCCAACATCAAGATCAAGTGAAAAGGGGAAGCAATTGCAACTATCACTAGACCCAATTATACACCTTCATGATCTCAAGATGTGACTCATTCAAGTGAGAAAGATGATGATTTGGTGAGCCCTAATGAGGTATTTAAATTACCTATGTATGATTTGAATAATATTGTACTAGAGAAGAAATAGCTACAAACATTGTTGATTCGTAAGGAAAAAAAAGAACAACTAAGAAGAGAGAAGAAGAGAAGGAAGACCTACTAAATACTACCAAAGATAATTTTATATATGCATTTGGGATAAAATTAGATTTAAATAACCAAAATACATTTTTTGATTAGCTAGTATATAAATGGTTGATAAGATTCAGATAGAAGACATAAAGACTAATGAAAGATTACTATAGTGGTCTAAAAGGAGAATGGAACATAAACTGTTAGAGAAAGTATCACAGGAACTTGTACATAGAAAAGATGAGCTTTCTACATCTATCATACAACTCCAAGGAATTTTGAAAACCATAAACTCTTTATATTTGAAACCGTGTGATATTGATTTATTTATGGTAGATACTACACATTGATTAGAGCTATTACATACAAATATAAGAGAAAATATTATTACATTGGGGAAGAATGCAAGTTAAAGCTCTTCTATTATACTCAATCAGAAGAGGTTAGCTGAGCTCACAGATGAAGATAAAAGGATCATGTATATTTGACACTAATTCATCTACACCTATTACCAAATATAGGGATTATCCAAAAGGTGGTCTCTGCTACCAAATACATTTTGAAGAAAGAGACACAATTTTTACATATAGAAGGATTCATTGATCTAGCTATCAAGCTAGAGATTCAATTTCAAATTTTGGATCAAGTTAAGGAGAGATAGAATAAAGAGATGCCAATATTATGGCAAGTCATCAGCCATTCTTTGATAAATATCAATTAGCCCTAGCAACCCCAAGTTCCACCAGTGACAAAAACAAGGGGGGCATGAAATAAAGGGGATATAAGGAATAAGACAAGGAGATGCAATGTGAAGATCAAAGATAACATATCAAATTTTACAAAATTAAACTGTGGTGTCAGAGGGAGTACTCTTTTTTTTTGGAACAAATGATTATTTTATTCATGAAAAAGTGTTTTTTCCACTAGTGTAAGAGGGGGATATTATTGATCTCTAAACCTATGTTTTTGATTAGTGTCCAAACAATTAGCCATTTACTAGGAAAAGTTACAAGGTCAAAATTGTGACTAAGTTATCTAGTAAAGGTTGAGCATACAAAGATTATACCAAGAAAGATAGTAACTATTGAGTATTCAGTAGTGACAAAGAAGATGTACGCATCGAGAAATATAGATGAGATCAAGAACACTAAAAAATTATTAAGTTTTGAGGAAATATATATATATATATATATAGAATCCGTATCATAGCATGAATAGATATACATGATCGAGTGTCAGAGCATTCAAGTGCCAAGTAGTTGAATTATGACATACAAGTTTGTAATGGTACAAAAACATATGTAAATTATTTTGGTCAACTTTTATAGGAGATTTAATAATTGTGGAGAAAACTATGAAGGTGATTATGCATCATTTCAGAAGGTAATGATCCCAAGGTGTGCAAGTCAACCAATTAGAAAATGGGATAGAAATAGAAAATGATGATGAATTGTAAATCATAGATCAAGATCTAGAACATTAAAGGGACATATATTTAAGGAGGATTCTAAACATAGAATTGTGTGAAGTGTATATAATGCATACAAGTGTATGGTATGTGAAGGAATGAAGATGAAGTCTCAAAGATAGATCATACAAAGAGAAATAAAAAATGATGAAGGATTGCATAGAGCTATTAGATTAGGAGATTATATCAGAGACATAGCAAAGAGAAGACCCAAGATCAGTTTAAAGAGTAAACTGAGGGTCAAATACTAAATTAGTTATTGTTAATTGATATAAGGTAAATCTCTTAATAGAGTGGCTTTAGTAAACCCATGTAAACCTCCTAACAGAGTCCTTCATTGTGAGTGTAAAATCCTTTAACAAGGTGAGACCTAATAGTCTCTTAAGTTTTTGACATGGAAGATTGCTCATAGGATAGATCATATCTTATGATCAAATATTATAACCTAAATAGGTTAACTTTATTGTTACAACAATGAAGATTTATAGATTTCATCCCCACCCTAGTTTTACTTTCATCTTGATGTATTTTTGGGTAACCACATCATTGTGTTATGTGTACAAATCTTTATGGATGTGATGTATTTTAGTTATATTTCAACATTACAATTTTCATGGTAGATCTATTATATGAATTAGGTATGAATTAATGAAATTTGATTTTAATTCAAAAGTATAAGACATTGATTCACTACCCTACCTCAGTATATTATTTCCCATATACTCATTCCAACAAGGAATATCATTATCATTCATGCTAACAGGGTCAGCTAGTGGAAACCCTCCTCCCCCAAGCCCTCTAGTGAGTAATCCTACCCCCTACCCTTCTAATGGTCCTTAAGAACTAATCTAAGCTCCTCATGGCTATTGTTAGCTTGGTAACCCATCTTGAGAACTAGCTCTCACCCTCTATTATTCCTAAAGGGGAACAAAAGACTAGACATTTCATTGGAATCCCCCTTGCATCCTCGATCTAGAAAGGTATCTTGTTTTCCTCAAAGGTAGCTAGTGTAGTTATTCACCTCATTGATTCATTGGCTTCCAAAGGAGTCTCCTCATTTAAAAGGAATACTATTAATATCACTGATGTAATATTAGAGGAAAAAAATAAAGAACTATAACTTACTATTGTTGGTCATTTCATTCTATTCAAACCTTATATTAAACTATTGAGGAACTGGGTTACCCCTATCTCGTCTCTGAGTGGAAGTATCAAAATTAATATATTGGTAATGGTATGTTTCTCTTCTTATTTTGTAATAAGGAAGATATAACTTATGTTATTTCTAATGGGTCATGGTAACTAGTATCTAATTCTAAAAATACTTTAGTAATTTTTGTAAATGGAAACCTAAACACAACCTAGAGGTGGACCTTAAAATGGTATCCCCAAATCGGCCTTTTCTCCTTGGAATTCCTCCTAATTTTGAAAGAAGTGTTAAGAGGTGTTGTGGAATAATTTGTTTCTTTCTTGTTCATAGATAATATTACTCATTCAAATTTCATACTCCTTTCTGCTAGAATTTTGCAAGTGTAAAGGTGAACAAGGTTTTTCCAAGAATGGTGATGTTGGGATAGATCTAAATTGGTTTCCTTCATCCAACCACTAGAATATGAAAAAGAGAAGATGTTTTGTGTAAAATAAAAAAGGTTTGGTCACCTTAATATCTCTTGACCATCCTCTGCTAGTTGTCTTATGCCCTAGGTTTGCGGGAAGAAGAGATTAGCACCTCCTAATACCCTCCCTCTAGGAGGTCCCCCTCTTATAATTCCTAATCCTCTCCTTCTCAACCCATCTCATCCCTTGTTATGAAGAACAAAATTCCTATCCTAAATTATACTTAGAAGAAAATTTTGGATGAATTAGTACATCAGGCCCCAATTATCCTTAACCCTACTGACATAAGGTTCTTTAAGTTCCTCTACCTTTGCAAGCCTTAATCACCTTTTTGAGCTTCTTGGTTTTTCAAACTCCCCCTTCATAGCCCTAATGATCTAGAATATGAAAAGACTTTTAGATCTAGGGATAAACTCAATGAACTGAAACTTTTTTTTGTTCTTTCTTCCTATAAGGAACTAGATGGCAATGAGAAAAATTTCAAAGAACTCAAATAGAATGTGGTGGACAAAAAGAATAAGAAAAAGAATAGGATGGACTAAGGTAGGGATTTAAAAGATATAGAAAATAGAAAATGAAATGTCAAACTCAAATCACCCAGCTAATAAGCATGGAGGGAAGGCAAAGAAAAACAAGGGACCCACAAAGAGAAGGGTGGAACATAGGGATCAAAATGGTTTCTTTATCTCTATGTCTAATGGTTTGGGTCAAATTAAAGGCTTATAATCAAATTTTAGAGGTCTTAAAATCTCAAAAAGCATCATATTATAAAGTCCACTCTTCAAGAGACAAAGGTAGACATGATATTGAGTCAAGAAACACAGATATATTTAAAGAGGTTTTGTTAAAATGACTACCATTGTTTGGCCACTGACAGACTGGGTTTCAGTTGATTCTTTGGGGACTTTGGGAGGTGTAGCTATCATGTGGAACATAAATAAAATATCATCTACTTTTCTTCATTCTTCTCCTAAATCAATTATTATTTCTTGTATTGACATTATAATTGGCTAGTCCTAGAACTTGGTAAACATTTATTCCCTTATTAATAAGGGTTGAAGTAAAAAATTATAGTATGAACTATCGAAATAGATGGGTAATGACTAGAATACCAAATGTATGATACTTGGAGACTTTAACTCACCCATTTACCCTTCATAAAAAGTGACAAGAAATGAGAGCTACTGAGATGGTATGATAGATCTTAGGGAGTGTTTTCTCAATTATGGGCTTATTGATCTAGATATGGAGGTTTTTAAGATCCCATTGACCAATAGGAGATTGAGAAATAGATTGATACAAATAAAAATTGAATTTTTTTCTCTTTCTTCTAATTAGAATAACCTAGACGATTTTAATCTCTCAGACCAGATTTGGATCTGATTAAAGTGTCATTTTGCTAGAATGGTTCACTACAAAAATAATGACTTCCCACTTGAGATTTGAGGATATATGGATCTCACACAATGATCTAAGGGATCTAATTCATAGATGGTGTAATGTCCCAATGGTGAGCTCCTTTATGATTAATGTGTACTAAATTAAGAGAGATCAAAGTTAAGAAAGGATGGAATAAAAAATATTTTCAAAAAATATTTGAAGAAAAATAATATTTGGTGGGGAAGATTAAGAAAGGTCAAAATCAAATGAAGATAGATTATGAGAATAAGGAGATGGGAAAAATAGAAAGGAACTTGAGGGAAGAATGGTTGAAGCTTTCAAAATAGGAAGAGATTATATGGAAGCAAAAATATTGGGTCCAATGACTTATTGAAGGATATATAAATACTAGGGTGAATGGAATGGCGATTATTGATGAGAATGAAATAGAAAATGAAGATATCAACTACTTTATGATAAAAAGATATCTCCTTAATCTACAAGACCCAACAGACTGTCTTAGGTGCATTTGTCAACAAGTCTTTGATGAGGACAATTATGACCTTATGGCTAGAGTTAGAAAATAGGAGGTAAGGAGGGCTACCTCAAAGCTCCAAATTTCCTAGGCCTAATGGATTCCCTCTACATTCTTCTAAGAGTACTAGGAGATAGTGAGAGATAAGGTCTTCAATATGATTTGCCATTTCTTTAGAATATGAAAGATGGCAAATGATCTAAATAATGTGTATATTCCCCTAATCCCAAAAGGGATAACACTAACTCCTTATAAGATTAGACACCTATAATTTTGTGTAATACACCTTATAAAATTGTGTCTAAGGTAATGGTGAATGGACTACAAACTTTATTGGATAAGTTAGTATCCAAAGAATAGAAAGGACTTGTCTCACAGAGGAATATCATAGGTGTAGTTATAACTAATCATAAATTCATCCACCCTATATAATCTAGAGGTAAACAAACTATGGCTCTCAAAATTGATATATATATATATATATATATATATATATATATATATATATATATATAAGGCTTATGATAGTGCCAAGTGGACTTTCTTTGAAGAAGTTTTGAAAAAATTTAGATTCAAGAAGAAATTCCTAAACATGATCATGAGTTGTGTCAAAACTAGAAATTATGCTATTTTGATTAATGTTGCACATACTAGTTTCTTTTCTATGTGGATCTTTCTTAGACAAGGAGATCCCTTGTCTCTGCATATTTTTTTATCCTAGTTGCTAAAGTTTTAGGGAGAAATATTTGCAAATTGAACTCTAGTCAATTTGTGAAAGGGGTCAAAGATGCTCCTAGACCGCCTTCCTTGACATATCAACAATTTTTTGATGAAACAAATATGTTTGGAAAATCTCCTGTAGGTGAAGGAGAAATATGGAAATCTCTTCTAAATGATTATGCTAGAGTTTATGAACAAAAAAGTAAGTTATTCTTTTTTAATACTAGGAGAGACATACGTGTTCTAATATGTTCTATTCATAATGGTGACATATTGCCTACTCCTCACATTTACTTGGGCCTTCCATTTTTTCCTAACAAGTCCCTGATATCCTTCTAGAAGATTCTTGTGGAGAGATTTTCAATTTTTTTTTTGGCTAGAATGAGAATCTCTTAAGTCTTTGAGAAATACTTCAACTTTTGAAAGCATCCCTTCAAAGTATCCATTTTTTTTTTGTCTATGGTTGTTGTACATAGTAAGATTGTAGACACTTTAGAAAAATTAAAAAGATTTTTATGTGGGTGAGCACTAAGAACAAAAGAAAAATGTCTTTGGTTAGATGGGAGAAAGTATGCACATCTTGTGTTCAAGGAGTTATTTATATTAGAAGATTCAAAGAAATGAATAGATCCCTTATAACTAATGTAAGATGAAAATTGATGGAAGGAAAGAAAGAATGCGAAAGTATAAATAAAGCCAAGTATTGACTCCATTACCAGGTTGGTTCCTTCCTAGAAAAGAACAACACTAATGGTAGCTCCTTCTTATGGAAAGCTATTAGCAAGACTAAAGATATCCTTAGAAAGGGGAGTAGAAAACTTATAGGGAATGGTAGAACTACTTTCCTCTAGTTAGAATTATAGAGGGAGGAATGACAATTTAAAGTTGTGTTTATAGATAATCCAATGATGGATTGGCTTAGCAGAACAATGAGAAAAAGGGTGGGAGATTACTTAGAGTAGGAAGCGGACAAGGATAGATGAATCAACCTAAAAAATCTCTAGGAATAATAGAATGCAATGAGAAGAATCCCTAATATAAGAAATGATGATATAGCTACTCTATCTAATATATTTTTGAGCCCCTAGTTGTTCTTTGCTAACAAATTAATGATAGGTGGATTAAGAAATATACTTGCCAAGCCTCCTTCTTGGTCAAATATTATTTCTTATCCCAAGGTATGGATGTGGAATTTGACCCTATATGAAATGTGGTTTGGACACCTAAGTTGATGCCTAAGATCAAGTTCTTCAGGTGGGTAGTCATACATAACAAGTTTCTATCTTTGGATAATTATCAAAATGAGGCTTTTGCCTCCCCAATACATGAGTGCTATGTGAAAAGGATGAGGAAATGATAGATCACATTTTCCTAAATTTTAATATGGATAATGATCTATATTTCTTGTGTTTAAATCTCTCCAAACTCAATGGGTTATGTTGAATACTAATAAGAAAATGCTCTAGATTTGAAAATTTTCTCCTTTAAACCACCTTGTTATGTATAATCTTTGGCTTCATATTTTACCTACTATCGTTTAAACCTTTTGGAAGGAGATGAATAAAAGGACATTTAGTGAAGAAAAAAAATCAGCTCATGAATTATTTCATATAGTCAAAAGACATGTTAGCTACAATATTAATGATACTTCTAATCCTAAGTGCACCTCATACGCTAATATTATAGATTCTAGAGTGAACTAGAATTGGCATATCAATCAAAGCCTAATTAATATGAACTAGACCAATGTAAAAAGAAGAAAGGATATTTTAAATGGAACCCACTATAATCTAAGTTGCGGAAATGTAATGTGGATAGTTGTCCAAAGTGAAAACTTAGCATCTCTAAAATATAAGTTCCAGTGAGAGACAATAAGAGATAAATGGTTCAAGTTTGTGCAAGAGACATAGGTGTTAACTATAACAATTATGTTGATGGAATGACAATGTGTTATAGAATTAAGATCCTCTAAGAGCTTGAGGATGAGAACATTGCAGTGGAAGAAGACTCAAAACTCATTTATGATATCCTCACAAATAAAGCAACATGCCCCTTTAAAATTCTAAGTCTCATGGAAGACTATGATAGAAGGTTATCTTTGTTTAGAAACATCAAGTTAAAACACACTTTGAGGGAAGGCAACATAGAAGAAAATTTCTTGTCTAACAAGGGCCTAGGTTATATTAAAGGAAGAAATGTATTAGGTATAAACTTTTGTGAGGAAATTTAGATCATTTTAATCAATGATAGTACTAAGATTATTTAGTGTGAGAATGAAAGAGGCCAAGAAATTCTATTTTTGGTTCTCTACGAAAGATTAATGAATTACATTTGGCTACTATTAATGGAATCAAAAAATATAGAAAGGGAATAAAAAAATGTAATCATTTCTCTAAATTTGGTAATCCTTTATCCCTCTCTAATGGGGTCATCATTAAAGAGATATACGATGGAAACATTAATGAAAATATTTTAGAAATATCTAGTAAGAATAAGAGAAGAGTAAATCATTAATCTTTAACAAATTACATCGAGTCCTTAATAATAGATTTTGTGTGAGAGTTTCTAGCATAGATTTATATCATTTCAACAAGCCCAAGGATGGAGATTTTCTAAGGTGTTTTTTTATCAATGATAAAGTTTGATCTTTTTCATCTAGCCTTAAAAACTTGCTAAAACTCATGAATCTTGGAGCTTATATTTGCAATGATTTCCATGAAAGTGAAACCTTCATTGTGACAATTAGAGTGTTTCTAATAAATATTCAAACAATGCAAAGGAAAAAAAAAGACATTCAAGAAGTGCTAGAAGGATCAACCAAGATCAAAATCATGGAAGGGCCACTAAAAAATATGGAACCAAGAGACAATAGAGAATCGAATCATACCTTGGAATTTTGGAATTATTTCCAAAAAATTAGGTTTACTAGCTAAATTGAATGCATGAGAGGTTTTAATTGCAAAATTTCCTCTAGGTTTTCTAATTCTTGCAACAAGGGAATGATAACTATAGGTAGCATTTAGTTGGTCATCATCCCAATTTTGCTAATTCTTGCAACAAGGGAATGATAACTATAGGTAGCATTCAGTTGGCCATCATCCCATAATTGATTATTGACACTTTTAGTATCAAATGTAAAAGGACCTAGGTTGAACGCAAGAGCCAAGCTAAGCACAACCTTTATAGAAAAAAATTCTTCAAAGGCAAGGAGAAGGCAGAAAAGATAAAGTCAAAAATGTAAATGACAAGTTCTCTCTTCCCCCTCCCTTTTCTATTGTTTGTCTTTGGGTCATAAAGTATTTTACTTGTGAAGGATGTTTTAATCTTTACCATGCTTACCATTTCACCTAGTTTAATTTTTTACCTAATGAAGAAAAGATAAATTTTCCCTTATTCTTACTATCTTCTCTTAACGGTAGCATATCTAGTGGTGACAATCCCCCTCTCCACCAATGTTTGATTTTCATCCTCTACCACAATTTTTTTTCACATTGTCCATTTAGCAAGAGATTGACCTTTAGGGAAAAGGATGCTGATACTAGATCCTTACTGAAAAATGAAGAAATTAGTTCCTCTCCTCTAAAGCATTTTGAAAAAATTAGTTCACAATGTTGCACTCATGAGCCCTAAAAATTTAAAAAATATTGTGCCCTTGAGCCCTAAAAATAACAACCCAAATGCTCTCTATCTTAAAAAATCCCTTTTGATAAAAACCCATCCTAAAAGTAAAAAGTCACCCAAAAATAATCCCCAAGGACCTAACAATAAACATATAAATTTTGATAAAGAGATCATAGATGTGGAAAAAGAGGGGTTAGAGGAAAAGAGAAGTAAATATGAAAGTGCTAGGAATAAATATAAAAATCAAGAGTCCATGTTGGTGGAGAGGAGGTAGAAATGCATTAATATGAAGAAAGAAATGAGTACGATGAAGCAAAAGAAGGAAATGAAAGTTGAAAAGGAGGAACTAAAGTATTTGGAAGTGGAAACTAAAATATCCTAAGATAGTGGGGAAACTGAATCAGAGGATGTGGAGTATGTGAAAGGTGAAGAGGAAAGTTATGATAGTGAGGATGAATATATGAAAATGGAAGAGCAAGAGTTGCACATTGAGGTGGAATTAGGTGTGGTTATTCCTATCCAAGAGACTACTGTATGCACCCTAAAATGGTTGCCTAGACTATGGGCCCCCATTATTCAATTTATCAAATTTCCTGAATCAATGGTGTGTAATATTTTACTAAATCAATTTAAATCAATTTTTTTGATCAAATTCAATTATTCTATTTTTCTAAGGTTGATCATTTTATCATAAGTCTTATTTAATTAAAAGAAAATCTCTCTTTTAATTAAATAAAATAAATTCCCATTTAATTAAAAGAAAACCTCTCTTTTAATTAAATAATTCATCTACATTTAATTAATTAAGATAAAAACCCCTCTTTTAATTTAATTAAATATTTCCTATTTAATTAAAAGAAATTGTTCCCTTTTAGTTAAATAAAATATCCCACTTAAATCTCTTTTTGATGAAAAAGGAGTTTAAACAAATAAAAAATTAAATAAATCTTTTATCTACACTTAATATGGGACTTATCTTCATCCTCTCTCCACTTTCTTCTCAATCACTCCACTTTTCTCATTGGTGGATCTTTATTTCACATGGATCATTATTTCTCCACCCTTGATTAAATCTTTTTCCTCTCAATCTGGATCATCCAATCTTCTTTATAAGGGAGACCCCTCTCCTCATTTTTGAGACACTCATTATTATGCTATTGTTATGTTGCAGGTTTGGAGAGTCATTTTTGAAGAAGGAGTTTTGAATATTAATTTTTTTGTGGAGAACTTCTATCTTCTTGTCTCATTCTCTCTTGCATGCATGGCTTCCATCATCACGATCGATACTTTGATTTTCATGTTAGCTTAGATCTTGCATTGATAGATTAGATCTTTCTTTCATAGATTAGATCTGCATTGTTATTTTTTTTCATAAATTATATTTCATTTCTCGCATTGTTTTGCATTGTTATCATTTAGATTAGTTTTTCATTTCCATTTGCATGTATATTAGATCATTGAATCTCTTGTTTCATGGTGTACTTGCATGGGCACAAACTAGGTCAGACTAAGGGCCTACATTACAAACACCTGCACTCCTTGAATAGGGAGCTATAAGTCACCATTCGAGACCTCATTTTTGAGAAATTTTGAATATAATGACTCATAGAAGTGTGCTCACATTTTAGGCATACATTTTTGGTGCCCACCGTGGGGCAACCCACCTTTTCTTGCTGGATTTTATGCAGATCTGTTTGTAGACTCAAAAAAACTCTAGATTTGAAAGATTTGATCATATCTTTCAAACAACTAGGTATTTTGATCTAAATTTTTTTTTTCAGGGTTCTGATATAGGAGGGAAGCTTCAGTCCTATTTTTAGAGTTTTCTAAAATATTTTAGATTTTTTATGATTTTTCCTTGATTTTTCATAAAAAATCATTTTCGGGAGTAAATTAGCATTTTTTTGAAAAAATTTTAATTTTTAGAAAGCTCTTTGAATTTTAACCAAAGTTGATTCTTTGTGTTTCAATTTTAGAGGTCATATCAGAGGTCAATAATTCAAGACACAAAGAAACCATAGATTTGAAAGATTTGTTCATATCTTTCAACCGGCTAGGTATTTTGATCTGAAATTTTTTTTTTAAGGTTTTGATGCATCAGAGAAGCTTTGATAAAATTTTCAAATTTTTCTAAATTATTTTCGATATTTTATGATTTTTCATTAAAAAAAAATTTCGGGAGTAAATTAACATATTTTTCAGAAAAATTTATAGTTTCAAAAAGATCTCAAAATTTTAAATAGAGTTGGTTCTTTGTATTTTGATTTTAGAGGTCATATTAGGGATCAATAATTCAATTTGCAAAAACTGGTTTGTTTTAACAAAATGACTCCTTATTGCACAAATTAAAAGATCTTTTCAAAATTCTAACATTTTTAGAAAGCTCTCTAATTTTTGATAGGGGTCACCTTTCTGTATTTTGAGTTTTGGATCTGAGTTCATATCATATGGATTCAATCTTTATGACTAGGTCAAAATCAATTGAAAAAAATGGCATTTAATAAATAACTTGCATTTAATTTTTACAATGAATCAATGCATGATGTGAGCTTTCATTTGGGTTACTTGCTGATTGTTATCACTCTTAAAATTATATTTTTAGATCTAACTCTAGTTTTGCATGAGTTGACATATATTGCATATCTTGTGTTTGCTTGTTTTGTTTGTTGCTTTGTTCGTTGCGAGCGAGCGTTCAAGTGTAAACAAAAGGTACATCAAAGAAAAGATGCATTGCAAGGATTACCAAGTGTTTTGTTTGATCTCTAAAACATTTAGATTTGGGATTAAAATTAAGCCTCTCATGTATTTGGCTTGAGTGTTTTACATGCTTTCATAAAACACATTTCAATTGATGCTCATAATGGGAAATGAATGAACTTAGATTTTCTTTCATACAAGTTTGCGTAAGTGAATGCTTGTGTTTAAACCTTAAGTAATTCTTGGTTCCAGTATCAAATATCTCATTAAGTGATTGAGGGCATGGATTCATTCCTTGTTTACATAGGGAGTTGAATGCACCACTTTGTGGACTCACTCTATGTTTACTTGGAAAGTTAAATATTCCATTGTTCAACTCTATTTCATTTGTGAGTAGTATTGATTAGCAATCTTAGATTACTTGTGATTGTTCTAGATTGCTATCTTGGGTTATTGGACTCACTAATCTGTTGGCCCCTCATTTTCACCTCGTGGTTGCAAGATCAACACCACATTAAGGGGGATAGGTCTACATGAAGGAAGCGTTAATTGCTCCACTAGGAAACCCTTTTGTGCTTTTTGGAACTCACTTGTTTTCTAATGTGTGGACTCACTTTGAGTTGGTGTGAGGAGTTAAATGTTCCACTTTTGACTCACTTTGAGTTTGTGTGAAGGGTTAAATGTTCCACTTTTGGACTCGCTTCACATTATCTTAAAGAGTTAAATGTTCCACTTTTGGACTCACTTCACATTTACTTGAAGAGTTAAGTGTTCCACCTTTAGTGCTCTAAATACTTTTGATAGTGAATTACTTAGTTTTTATTTCTAGAAGGCCTGCTTGGGGATTTCATCACCCCTTGGGATGACCTCAACTCCTATGTTCTGGTGGAGTATAAATATCGGGAGGTGAATCCAAAGACACCTCTCTTGGGAATTTAGTTCGATATCACTCTTGGCTAAGCCTCAAAGAACTTTATACCTTAGAGAATTTTGGATTCTTCTCATCTACAGATTTGGGCCTCACATACCTTGCATATATCGAGGACTCCTTTTACAAAGCCATGTATATCCTTGTAGACAACTTGATAAGGTGTTGTTGTGTTCTAAGTGCCTACTAAAACATTGTCAAGAACATACACAAGTAGAACCTTTAAGGAGTAGAAATACTAAGCCACTATACTTGTTCATGCGCAAGGTTGCTTTGCCCCTTGCTCATTGTTTGAAGACTGTTTGCTTGAAATAAATGATTGCTATCTTGTGTGCTTGGTTAATGATAAAGAATCTATTGAAACATCTAGTTGGATATTTAAAATGAACAAAATCTGAGTTCTTGAGTTAAGACTTTACGATCGAATAACTTTGTTATCCCATTATTTTTAGTCTCCCTAGGTTGGTCCTATTTGGATTAGGCTACTTACCCCATTGTTAGAAGCCTTTTTGCACCTTAGGTTATTGTGCTTTGACCTCTTGAATTAGTAGTCATTAATTTCACAAGAGATCTTGTTTGGAGTTGGTGAGTTAGAAACCGTCCTTGTTGAGAAAGATATACACTTGGATCCTTTGATATTACACTTGGAGAGTCTTAGTAATCTCTTGTCCATTCACTTTCATTAAAAAATCAATTTTAATTATTTATAATTTGGGTAAATCATTCTCCTAGTCCATATGTTCTAGGGTATTCACCCAAATTTGTGAGCACCTCTGTGGCAGTGTTGGTTTATGCCTATTGCAAAATTCTATCTTATCACATCTCTTTTGGACAAGTTAGTGCTTTTACTATCCTATTTTGGTACGAACATTTCTTAGGTTTATCCTATCAATTAGTACCTTTTCTTTCATGCTAGTTACAACAAGATATCAAGTAGATCAAGGAAGAAAACCTCAAGTTGTCTTAAAAAAATTACCTTTAGTTCAAACTCATAGAAGACATAAGGGAAAGGAACCTGTGTCTATTCAGTCACCTGAGAGTATTCCAGAATTTTTGTGTGACCCTACCAGCGATCTTATTGAGTTGAGTACACCCTTAGCATCACCTCATTCAGCTATGGATATGTGTTTTACAACAGCTCCATACAAGAAGAATCAAAGTAGTGAATATAATGTTGACCTTTTGAGTGGTGATCCCACTCGTGGAAGTAGACCAACTTCACTCCTTATTGAGGAAAGGTATTTGGATGCACATCAAAGGGAAGATAAAATTAAACATTATGCATATCAAGAAGAGGAAGCCCAACATGATGATCAAATTGGTGAGCCTTCTAGTGCTCGCGTGAATGCAACATTTACTGGTAACTAGTTTAGACAATCAAGACCATGTACACCACTCATGAAACCTTTAGATTATGCAAGTGGAAGACTCAAAGAAATTGATTGTGAAAGAAAAGCCCTTCTAAAAGAACAAGCTAAGAAGGAAGAACAATTTCATTGCCTAGAGGAAGAAAGGCAAGTTATTATTGAGATGGAAAGAAAATCCCGTCAAGAAGAACAAGACTTTTTAAAGACTTCACAACTTGACAATCAATTCAACAATGTGCACATTGGTGGTGGAAACAACTCTCCCCCATCTACCCCTCCCAAGACTCCACAAAGTGGGAGATATTCAAGAACATCTTCACAATCTCCTGCTCCTAGAGGAAGGCAAACTTCAAGACATGATTATTATAGGAGACCAACATCTCCTAGAGTTTCAAGAAAACCTTCACAACAAGCTCATCATGGTTCACAATATGGAGGTGGTAGCTCCAAATTTGAATATAATTCTTATGATTTCATGGCTATACCACAAGATCCACATTTTCAGCAACGCATGGAAGCATATATGGACCAAAATAGAGATGCATGCTTTCAACGTTTAATCAACAAGGGTGCTAAGGTCCCTTACAAATTTGATGTGGATAAAAAATTTCAAAAGCATGATCCTTCCATGAGAGAAGAAATTTATGAATTGAAGAAAAAAATGAAGCAAATATCGGCACCCAAGAGTTCTTTTTCATTTGATTCAATTTGTCCAAATCCTTTTGATAAGAGTCTTGACATGAAAGATTTTCCTAGAAAAGTTGAGATCCACCAATATGATAAATATGATGGAAATGGAGATCCAAATGATCGTGTGCATTGAGTTTTGAGCTTCATCATGAGGACTCATATCTTATGAGATAATTTCCAAGGAGTCTTAAGGCTCAAGCCATGGAATGGTTTACCAATATAACTCCTCCTGTTAAGACATTCCCTGAGTTAATTCAAAGATTTGTTAAACACTTTTCATACAATATTTCATGATCTATCTCACTATTGGACTTATGTCACACAAAGAAAAATCGAGGAGAACCATTTGTTACTTTCTTGCAAAGATGGAGATGACAATGCTCTCGTTATTCTAGGACTATTCCTGAGAAAGAAAAGATTGAAATCCTCATTACTAATATTGTTCCTGAGATGAAGTATGAAGTTAAGAAGATGGTTTTTGAATCCTTTGATACCATGATTGAAGCTGCATTTAGAATTGAGGATGTTTTGAGAGAGCAAGGTATTTTGACAAAAAATGGAAACAATAACAATAATGGTCATAATAACAACAACAACAAGGATAAAGGAAAGAACATAAATTGTAATAAGAACAAACAAGTGGTGAATGATGGAGTTGTGGATTCCTCAAACCCTAAAGACCAAGCTATTCTCCATTTGGCTAGTGATAATCAATAGAGTAACAAAAAAAGATATCAAGAAAGGTCTAAAGGAGAGAAACACAACTTTACACAATTAGGTGAGACATATGAAGAGATATTCACAAAGCTCCTTGCACGTGATCTTGTGCACCCTTATGATGCTACAAAGTTCTACATACCTAAAGTTAAGCCATGGTGGTGGGACGAGCAGGCTTATTGCAAGCTTCACAATGGCATTGGACACAATATTGAAAAATCTGAGAGATTCAAGCATATTGTTCAAGATCTTATTGAGAATGGAAAACTTAAAATAGATGGACTAAATACCAATGCTGATCACACATCATTCAAAGAGCCTTTTCCCAAGTATGATAAAGGGGAAGCTTCCCAACCTAAGAATGGCAGGGCTCTAATCAAGTATACTTATACAAATGCAAAAAATGTTGTCAATATGCTTGAGGTTGTAGAAGAAAGTGTCAACATGATGGAAGATAAAAATCCCAATGGTTATAATTTAAATTTGAACTCTCCTACCTTTGGAGAAAAACCTATTTTGGTGCTAAGGGGTGCTCACTCTAGAGAGTCATCTCAAGGTCCCCTTGTCATTAGAGGACCCAATTCAAACCAGTCAAGTAAACCTAAGCAAGTGTCTTACCAAAGTCTCAATGCTGTTACATGAATTCAAGGTCCCCTTGTTATCAAAGGACCTAGTTCAAACCAACCAAGTAAGCCAAAACAAGTGCAATACAAGAATGTTCCTTCAAAACCAGTGGTTAATCCCAAGTCAAATTAAAATCTTGTTGATCAATTGCAAAGAACTCCTGCTCAGATTTCAATCTTTGAGATTTTAGAGTTGTCTCTGAGACACAAGCAGGTCCTTGAGGATGCTTTGTGCATGGCGAACATCCCCAATAATTTAGACATTGATCAATTCTAGAACATGATTAATCATATTGCAAGCCCTCATTATCTTTCCTTTGCAGAGGAAGATGATAAATCTTTGAACCATCCACACAATCTTGCCCTTCATATTGAGGTTATAATACATAGGACCCGTGTTAGGCGTGTGTTGATAGATGGGGATGCTAGGCTTAATATTTGTTCTTTGAGTCTTTTAAAGACATTGGGTTATTCTAAACATGTTATTGATAGCAAAAGAAAGATTACTATCAAAGCTTATGATGAGGTAGAGAGAAGTTCAAAGAGGTTGGATGTCCTTCCTATTAGGATTGGCCCTGTGGAAAATGATGTTTTATTCCAAATAGTTGATGCTAGACCCTTGCACACAACATTTTTCTTGGTAGACCATGGATTCATGATATGCAAGCAGTACCATCTACTTATCATTAGTGTGTTAAGTTTTCGTACAATGGAACAGAGATATGTATTCCTGGGGATAACACTTTGTCTATCAACTCAATTTCAACAAGTGCTAATGTTCCCCTTAATAGACAAGTAGATGATTTTAATGCAATTTTAGCTGATTGCAAGAACAAGTTTAAGTCCATAGACCTTGGCATGGGGGGATATCAACTTAACTCCCTTGCTACATTACCAGTTTCACCTAGGTCTTATGGTAAAGCTTCACAAGAGATGAAACCTTCCTCTTTAGCTATGACATTATTTGACACATTTGTACAGTCATCAGTGCCTATTCAAGATGAGAAAGAAGATGTGGTTGTTAAAGATTGGATTTATAGAGAAGAGAAGTATATGCACAATGAAGATTTTACTCCTTCACCTAATGCTTATGGAAGAGGGTATTCTTTTGTTATGAAAATGGGTTATCTTGGACATGGTCCTCTTAGTAAATGATTGGATGCTAGAGCTTAACCCCTTGATCATCAACTTTTTGAATGCAAGTCTAAGAAGTCAGTCAGCCTAGGGTATGTGGATCATAGTAAGAATTTTGCTTCTATCCTTGATAAGTCAGATAGTGAAGAAGAACAAGAATACGTACCTAATTTAGAAAACCAACAAGATATGTGTGAAGATTGGGTCCCTTCTACTAATCTCCTTTGGGGAGATTAAGATAATCTAATATCTCATGAGATAGTTGCCAATTTAGAACAAGAAAGTATGACTCTTGATAGTATTAAAGCTTCCACATCCAGACATCCCAAGCATTCATGGTGTAAGCATCCTAGTCGAGATTTTGAAATAGATTCCAATGAGTATGAATGGGATTCTTTCTCAAAATCTTCCACAGTTGATATGGATGTTGATGTTGTTCATACATATAGTTCTCAACCTGAGTTATTTAATGAGTCACGTGTAGGACTAGAGGATTTGAACTCACATGTTGCCTTAGTGGACGATTCTTCACTTTTGACGATGAATCATGATTTGGGTAGTTTAGGAAGTTACTTGACAAACTTTGGATCTTTAATCACTAGAGATATCATCCATTTCACAATCTTGAACCTGTCATTGATTTATCCCTTGTTCATCCTAACCTAATTGATTGGTTCCAACGCAACCAAGAACTTGAGGTCTTAACATTTCAAAATGACTATGAAATAGCCTGTTATTTGAATGCCATTGAACCTATAGTCTCTTCCACCAGTGAACCAGTTGCTAGTATGATAGAGCTAGATATCAAGTACCTTAGTCACAAAATAAAGAGAAAAGAAAAGAAAAAGAAAAGGAGTTCTGATGGCGAAAACCACTATGTGGCAGTGTCAGAAACCAAAAAAAGTAAAAAGAAAGGACGTATCCAAGGGTGAAAACCTCTCTGAGGCACCTAAGGATGAGGTACTTGATTCTCTTCCTAGTTATTTTCAAGATAGATCTTTAGTACTTATTGAACCAACACAAGCAGTCAATTTGGGTACGGATGAAGCTCTGCAAATGGTACATTTGGCTCAGTCTTTGTCATCACAAGAAAAAGAAGCCTATACTAAATTATTACAAGAAAAGAAGATTAATTTTGCATGGACTTATTCAGATATGCCAGGGTTGGACACTAATATTATTATGCATCACTTATCGATAGCTCCAAGCGTTAAACTAGTTAAGCAAAAATTGAGAAAAATGCATCCTCACATAGCTCTCTTAGTCAAGGTAGAATTAGAGAAACTTCTTCGTGCAAAATTCATAAGAGCTATTGCCTATGCCGAATGGATATCAAACATTGTACTAGTTTCAAAACATGACAAAACCATTCGAGTTTGCATAGATTTTAGAGATGTTAATAAAGCATGCCCAAAGGATGATTTTCCACTTCCTAATATAGACATGATAGTGGATATGACTGCGGGTTATGAGATTTATTCGTTAATGGATGGTTTTTCTGGATATAATCAAATTAAGATAGCTCCTAAAGACCAAGAAAAGACTGCATTTACTTGTGCATGGGGTACCTATTGTTGGAATGTTATGCCTTTTATATTAAAAAATGCAAGAGCTACCTATCAATGAGCTATGACAACTATTTTTCATGATATGATGCATAAAAACATGGAAGATTATGTGGATGACACCTTGGTCAAGTCTAAGAAAAGATATACACACTTAGATGATTTAGAAGTCATTCTAGATCGTATGGAAAAATTTCAACTAAGGTTAAATCCTAAAAAGTGTGCATTTGGAGTCACCTTTGGCAAATTACTAGGATTCATTATTTCAGCAAAAGGGATAGAGGTGGATCTTGAAAAGGTTCAAGCAATTGTGGATATGCCACCTCCTAAAAACATTAGTCAAATGAGGAGTCTTCAAGGATGTCTTCAATCTATAAGGAGGTTTATTTCACAGTTGGCAGATAGAGCTAAACCTTTCAACAAAAACTTACATAAAGGAGTCAAATGTATATGGAATGATGAATGTCAACAGAGCATGGACCAAATCAAGAAATACTTGGCAAATCCTCCTATTTTAATGCCTCCTATCCTAGGGAAACCACTTATCCTATACATTTCAGCAACAGAATCTGCCTTGGGGGCATTATTAGCTCAACTTGATGAACATGGAAAAGAAAGAGCAATATATTACATTAGTCGTGTTCTTGTTTCATATGAGGTTAATTACACTAGTATTGAGAAAGCTTGCCTTGCAGTTGTGTTTGCTTCCCAAAATTTGTGACATTATATGCTTACACACATTATACACCTCATAGAAAAAATAGATCCACTCAAGTACTTACTATGTAAGGCTGCCCTCATAGGTAGACTTGCTAAACGGATGATGATCCTTTTAAAGTTTGACATAGAGTACATTGAGCATAAAGCAATCAAAGGACAAGCCATAGTAGATCAATTGGTTGATTTCCCACTACAAGATGATGCACCTATTCAAGTTAATTTCCTAGATGAGTACCTCATGTATATAATTGAAAGAACATGGAAGATGTTCTTTGGTGGGTCCTTTATGCAAAGTGGTTCAGGAGCTGGTGTGTTGTTTTTTTCTCCTCATGGGTACACAATTCCTAAATCTTACAAGCTATTATTTCCATGTCCAAACAATATTGCTGAATATGAAGCTTTAACAAATGGACTTAAAATGGCCATAGAATGGAGAATTACAGAGTTACACATCTATGGAGATTCACAGCTGATAATAAACCAAGTCAATGATGATTGTCTAACAAAAAATGATAAATTGGTACCTTACAAGAAAATGGTTGATTCTTTGAGACTCTACTTCACATTCATCTCATTTCAACAAATCTCTCAAACAGAAAATAAGACAACTGATGCTATGGCTACACTTGCTTCACTTCTTCAATTAGAGCAACATGAATCAAGATTTAAATTCTTGGTGGAAGAGCTACATCACCCTATCTATGATTCCCAAGAAAGTCATGTTATTTGTACCCTTGTTGGTCATGCATCATCTCGTTATGGTGCCATTTACTCATACATTTGTGATGGAATTATACCTGAAACCTTTAATTGATCTAAATGTAGAAAACTTATTCGAAATGCCTCTAATCATTCCCTTATCTCTGGTGATTTGTATAGGAAGGGTCTAGATAGAACACTTCTTAGATGCTTAGAAAAGGATGAATCTAATCAAGCGTTAGTTGACATCCATGAGGGTATCTGTGGGGGACATTCTAATGGTATTTCCATGGCTTGAAGATTGCTTAGGGAGGGATACTGTTGGCCCACAATGCAGATTGATGTAGTAGGTTTTGCAAAGTCATGTGAAAATGTCAAAAACAAGGTAACCTGATACATACTCCAAGTAGGGAGCTATTCCTGCTATTTCTCATTGGCCGTTTTAGTGTTGGGCATTTGATCTTGTTGGGAAAATTCATCCCAACTCATCATCTGGACACAAGTTTATTATCACTACCACTAATTATTTCACTAAATGGGAAGAAGCTATCCCACTTCTATTGCCTCAGGTAAGGTAGTTTCTCTATTTATTTTGAATCATATTATCTGTAGATATGGAGTGCCTTCTAAGATTATCATTGATAATGGAGGTCAGTTTAAAAATAAGGACCTTAAAAAACTCTATAAGAAGTTCAAGATGAAACAACATTGGTCCTCTATTTATTTCCTGCAAGGAAATGGTCAAGCAGAAGCATCAAACAAAACCATTCTTAAAATCTTGCATAGAACAGTTCATAAGAATGGTAGAGATTGGCATTTACAAATAAATCTAGATTTGTGGGCCTATAGAATGAGTATTCACACTCCTACTAGGGCTACTCCTTTTTCCCTTACATATGGTGCTGAAGTAGTGTTACCTTTAGAGGTTGAGATTCCTTCACTTAGAGTTTCTCTCAAAGGTCTAGTTTCAGATGAAGAGTACTGTACCATGAGACTTCAAGAGTTAGAACTTCTAGATGAGAAATGACAAGCATCATTTGACCATATGAAGCTCTATCAAAAGCATATGTCAAAAACGTTTAACAAAAAGGTTCACCCTAGAGAGTTCCAAGTGGGAGATCTTGTCCTATATGTGAATCATAAGAATCAACAGAATAGAGATCAAAAGGGTAAGTTTGAACCCAATTGGCTTGGACCTAACATTATCACTGTAGCTTTTGGTTCTGGTGCTTATTTACTATCTATAGTAGAGGGAGAGCAGCTCCCTGATCCTATAAATGTCTTGCACTTGAAGAAGTTCTATCCATAATGCCCATTGTGTCTAGGGGCATCTTTGTATATATTTATTGATCCTAAAAAAATAAAATAAAAAAATGATATATTTCAAAAATCCAAAAAAATGATATATTGTAAAAAAGTCTAAAAATTGAAAAATGTCCTAAAAAAATGATCTTCTTAGTGACAACCTAGTAATAGGCACTTTGATGTATCTCCAAAAAAATTATATATTCCAAAAATTCAAAAAAAAAAAATTCAAAAAATTCAAAGAAAAAAGAAAAAAAAAAAGAAAAAGTGCCTTGGTGAAAACCTAGAAACAGGCGCCTTCGTAGCAAAAATACAAAAAATTTATAAAAAGTCCTGAAAAAAAAAAGAAAAAAAAAAAGAAAAAGAAAAAAAAAGAACCCAAGTGGTGAAAACTTGGAAACGGGTGCTACTTGAGACCTTTGCACCCCTATTTCTTAGTGCATGTCCTCGACACTTAGCCTTTCTCCATCATGCTTTGTCCTTGTTACCTTGGTTTGGAATTGGTCTTTGTCTAGGGGGCATAACTATGTTAGCTTTGGTCTCTTGGATGTGTTAGTCTTTAGGACACCTTGCAAATGGTGTTTTTCAACGCCCATTAACTTCAAGTGTTTTTCAACACTTATTGGTTTGGTCTTACCCAATTTTGTCATGTGATCTTACCTACTTGCAAGCATTTGATCCTTATCCTTAGAACTCAGTATCAATTAACACACTTAAATTTTAAACACAACACTTACTACTTGACTAATGTCATGATCTTTTCTTTGTGTGTTGACTATTATTGAATTTTGTTGAGAGTCCTTGTCTAATAAGTCTCTTCGTGATGCATAGCTAGAGAACTTGGGGCATGGGGCATGTTTTTATTTGTTTTCTGCTTTTGGGTGTGGTCCTGAACTCTAGAGTGTCTCTTGTTGTTCCCTTGAAACACTTAAGAGATTTGAGGCATCATCCTTGATTGTTTTTGCACAACCATTCTTATGGTCATCTTGGTATCTATGCCTTGATGCGAGCATGGTTTTGCTACATTAAATTGGGTAAGCTAACAATGAATTCATCTTGACCTTTATGTATTTGATGCTTATGTTAGAATCTTCCCACATTACAATCTGATATAAAGTACATTCATATCTTCATAGTTGCTCTTGTGACTAGTGATGATTGTGTAATTTTTTGATGTCCGTTAATAATGGCCCAATGATAAAAATAAGTTCTTTTACATTCTCTAATGAATGATGAACACAAAAATCCTATGTTACAGTTGCTCTTTTGTAAGTACACCATTGGATTTTCATGTAGCTTACATTATTAGACTTCATATTAGTTTGCATTTTTAGGCTGCATTATGAGTTTGAGAGGGTTCTCCCTTCATCTTTATTGTGGACTTTTAATCAACTGTGGTCATGTTTTGATCTTCATTTCCTTATCTTCTTTCGTGATCTCAATCGAAATTTCTATCTTAAATAGTTGATTAATTTTGGGGCATTTTCTTTTCTTCCTTCTGTTTCTTGCCATATCTTCCAAACTCCTATCTTCCATTTTCTTTTTCCCCCACTTCTTTTCTTCTAAATCACCTTTGGGGCATAATATTTTTTGCTTGATCTACCTTATTTCTATGATTCTTATATCTTTCATCTTACATCAAGAATTTTCTCTTTTGTTTGATTTGATCAAATTTATCAATTTGTTGTTTCTCCTCTATCTCATTTCGATTTTGATCACGAGGGGGAAGTAATTATCGAATTCAATCTTTGATTTAGTTTTATCAATTTTATCCTTGACTTTTTCAAGTCAAAATTTATTTGTATTCTTTGTTTTGATGTGTTCCCGATTCAACCACACATCTAGCTTGTTTTGTGCTCCCAAATTGACCTCACACTTCAATTTCTTTCTTTGACTACATGTGTTCCCAAATCGATCACACATTAGTCAAAGAGGGGCAAATGTATGCACCCTAAAATGGTTGCCTAGACTATGGGCCCCCATTATTCAATTTATCAACTTATCAAATTTCTTGAATCAATGGTGTGTAATATTTTATTAAATCAATTTAAATGAATTTCTTTGATCAAATTCAATTATTCTATTTTTTTTAAGGTTGATCATTTTATCTTAAGTCTTATTTAATTAAAAGAGAATCTCCCTTTTAATTAAATAAAGTAAGTCCCCATTTAATTAAAAGAAAACCTCTCTTTTAATTAAATAATTCATCTACATTTAATTAATTAAGAGAAAAACCCCTCTTTTAATTTATTAAAATATTTCCTATTTAATTAAAAGAACTTGCTCCCTTTTAATTAAATAAAATATCCCACTTAAATCTCTTTTTGATAAAAAAGGAGTTACAACAAATAAAAAATTAAATAAATATTTTATCTACACTTAATGTGGGACTTATCTTCATCCTCTCTCCACTTTCTTCTCAACCACTCCACTTTTCTCATTGGTGGATCTTTATTTCACATGGATCATTATTTCTCCACCCTTGATTAAATCTTTTTCCTCTCAATCTAGATCGTCCAATCTTCATTATAAGGGAGAGCCCTCTCCTCATTTTTGAGACACCCATTATTATACTATTGTTATGTTGTAGGTTTGGAGAGTGATTTTTGGAGGAGTTTTGAATATTAAACCTTTTGTGTAGAACTTCTATCTTCTTGTCTCATTCTCTCTTGCATGCATGGCTTCCATCATCATGATCCATACTTTGATTTTCATGTTAGCTGAGATCTTGCATTGATAGATTAGATCTTTCTTTCACAGATTAGATCTACATTGTTATTTCTTTTCATAGATTAGATTTCATTTCTTGCATTGTTATCATTTAGATTAGTTTTTCATTTCCATTTGCATGCATATTAGATCATTGAATCTCTTGTTTCGTGGTGTACTTGCATGGGCACAAACTAGGTCAGATTGAGGGCCTCCATTACAAACCCCTGCACTCCATAAATAGTGAGCTACGAGTCACCATTCGAGACCTCATTTTTGAGAAATCTTGAATATAATGACTCATAGAAGTGTGCCCACATTTTAGGCATACAACTGCCACCATGGAAGAATCTCATAAATAGGAGAGTTAAACCAACACTAAGGAAGCACATTATAAGGGTAAGTATCAAATAGAGACTTTATTGGAAAGGATTAAAGAGTTGGAACATAATTTAACCAATTGTTTAGATAGTATGTAGAGAAGAATTGACTACCTTAAGAAAATATACAAAGATGCCTTTACCAACATCAAGTTGGGAGTCATGACTTCTACCGTTTGAAAAACTCAATGGGATATCCTTGAAAGATCTATTCTTAGAGTGGTCACTGGAAGGAGGAAGATGAAGAAGGTGAGAGAAGTGATTTCAGGTCACAATTTAGAGGACAAGGGATCTAGAAACATGACCAATTGATAATATGAAATCTAATAATTGTAGATGGACTAGAATTCCATTAAGTGGGCTTGATAGCTCTAGTGCTCTCTTATTTTTACTGGTTATTACTATCTCTAGTTTAGAGATTATGTTTTTAAGAATAATTTGGACATTTTTTTTTATGTTTAAGTATATTAACTATTATAGCAATCAACTATGCAGGTTGGAAAAAATGAGATATGTTCTTTTAATAGATTTTAGTTTAACTATTGGGCCTAATAGGCTTAGTTACATGATTTTTTCAAATAGTAATCCTTTTGATTGTACTGTGATGAATCAAAGAGATATTTGGTTAGTGTAGTTAATTATAGTTTTTGATAAATTTTGTGGAAGGTATGAGATGTATGGTTTATTTTTGATGCTTTAGCCCACTTCTTTGTTGTAATGGCCCGGGGTAGTGATAAATTTTTGTATTGGTTCTCTCAGTTCATGGTCCTTGCCTTTCCTTCATTATCAAAAACTTAAATATTGTTATTTGTCAATACCTTAAATAGAAAAGTGAATGAAAAAGAAAAAGAAAAAGAGGGAGAAACTTGGAAGGAAAATTAAAAGGAGCCAATTTGAGTAGTGACTTTGAGGAACCAATTGTCATAGAAAGAAGTGCGTTTTAGTGTGAAAAAATACCAAGGCTAGAAAAAGAGTTCTATGCAATGATATGTGAAAGAATTTTTTTTTTGCATGAAGGGGCTTAAATATGTGAGGAGATAAGATGTAGGAAATACTAAACGAAGCAATGGAAAAAGAGTAGAAAAATAGATAGATTTATGGGAAAAATGTATGTTTAATAGTGGGATAATTAATAGGAAGTGAAGACTATGGGAGTATTGCCGAAAATATATGATTTTTTCTTAATAGAGTACAAAAATGTTAATTTCTTAAATTTATATTTCATTTGGTGGTCAAAATAATTTAGATTTGATGTTTTTTTTTCATGTTCAAAGAAGATACTTTATTGCTAAAATGTTTAGCCAATATGGCTTATAAAGCATGTGATAGAGAGAGGGAGATGGTCTAGAGATGTAGAAATAGAGCCTATAAAATTATTAACAAGTAGTGTACAAGTCATAAGATACCTTACAAAATGACTAGATGTTATAGAAAAGGAAAAAAAAGAGGAGTTTAGATAGACAATATTAGTGGAGATAAATAAATATTATTGTAGGAGGAGGTGAAAAACTGTAATATTCATCATTTGGCCTTTAAGGAAAAAAATACCTATTAAAGATATATCTTGGATTAATTCAAATCTAAAATTTGATCCTTCAAATAAAAAGGGGTGTTTGAGTGTAGATTAAGTATTTGATTAGATTAGAAAAATTGATATATATTTTCAATATTATAACACAAAGGAAGATTATAAAAATAAATATGAATATAGAAAGTTGAAGGGGTGGACATCCATGTTGTGGGATCACTTGAAAACTAGTAGGCAATGAAGATGGAAGGAAAGTGGGTTGTGGGACTATATGTAATGAAAATTGAAGTTATATAATTTATTTAAGAAACTTTCGAATGTAAGGCATAGGAGAGTAGTGTTCAAGACTATACTTAATAGTTTTACTTGTTGAACATAAGAGCTACTCATTGTAGAAGATGATACCAAGAGATTGTCAGTACATTTCAATGCATTTATTATATCCATTAAAGAAAAAATGATTTTTTTAATGTACATAATAGCATAAGTTGCCTTGAAAGTACAAGTGAAACTTAATAGGAAGAAAGAGAATAAACAATGGGATAAGGTATATTTTGTATCACAAAGGATATTCAATTAGTGGAAGAAGTTACAAAGGAAAAAAATAATCTTCAAGAAAGAATGTCACAAAAATAGTAGTGTGTAGAAAAGTAAGGGAAGAGTTTATTTCTTTAGGAAAAAATGAGTTCATTCTCGTGAAAGAGGGTCACGTGGAAGAGTGATAAGATGAAGTTTAGTGGCTTATGTTTCTAATGTGGAGAAATGGGAAATCAACAATTTGAACAAAAACAAATCTATTAAAAGTGGAGTTAGAGGAAATGAGGAAACAATGCATGTTATACAAGCTACAAATGAAATATACTTTTGAAAAATAAGAGTATGATTCTAACACTTGACATATACAAAGCTTGTGATATGGTCTTTAGGGACCTCCTAAAGAAATTTTGGTTTGGGGGTTTTTGGAACTTTTACAAGTGTGTTTCAAAACTCTAAAGTACTTTGTGCTTATCACTGGCTCCTTTAAAGGGTTTTTTTGGTCACTGCCTTTATGCCTAATTCTTCATTATTTTAGCTGATATTCTTGGTATAAATATTTGTAGATTTATTTTAGTTGGTATTATCAAGGATTTTAAACCCTCTTTAGGGTATGTGCAGGATCATGGTGTACCAAACTATGGCCTGAAGTGGCAGTAAAAAATCAGAAAATCAGGGTTATGTCAACTTGACACATAATTTTAAATTGGTTCTAGATTTTATATGAAAGAGTTGTAAAAAAATAATTTGTAGGAAATTGAATCTAGTTTCTAAAATACAAGGCCTTATTTGGAGAAAATATTATTGGATTGGTCAAAAGTTTGGATTTTAATGTAGTACTACAAAAATTTTAGGGCGAAAATAAAAAGTAGGTGTATGTCTGACCACCTTAATCATAATCAAATGATAATATTTTTAAATATAATTTTAGATATAAAAAGTAGACTCATGCCTAGATGTGACACATATTTTTGGGAATTTTTATTCCAAATAAATAATTAATTATGAATTTTCTACTATAATGTTTTCAAAATTAAAAAAATCCCATGTTTGACCACCTTAACTAGTTCAAAAACAATCAAAATTAAGTTTTTTTTTTTTTTTTTCTTATACTAGTTGAAGCATAGAATGTGACACATCTTTTGGATTTCACAAATCTTATACGGTTTGAAAGTTATAGCTATTTTTCAACCAGTATGTCAATCAACACTTTGTAGCTAACTCCATTAGAAAAAAGTAATAATTACTTACTGAACTCGTAATTTGACAAACCTTACATTTATGAAAAGCTAAGAACATTCTTAAGAAACCCTTTTCATTAAATCAAATTTTCATTAAAAAAAAGTTGTTAGCTACATGCTTGATGTAAAAAACATATAAGAACATGCCAAAAACACATTTTCGGGATGTTTCAAAGATGACCATATAAGGTTGGTATCGAAAGGTATAGTAGGAATTATAAAGGTATTAATTGTTTTCATTTAGTATCAGGATGAGTGGGAAAAAAGTTGGAATAGATTTTGAAATTCTTTGAGGCATTTTAGAACTACATATTTTTCAGATCGCCACTTTTTGGCACACCATGATCTTGCACATACCCTTTAGTGCCTAATATAATTAGGAGCTAACAGTTTGTTGATGAAAACCTTTTTTTTTTGGGAAGCTACTATTGCCTCACTCCTTTTGAAAATCCCACTTCTAATAGGTTCAAATATTTTGACCGATCTTTAAAAAAATTAAAAAAATCATCCTATTGCTCCAAGGTTGATTAAAAAATGTTGGCAAGAGTGAAGATTTCAACTTCTAGTAGGTTCCTTATTCAACTTGACCTCCTTTCCACTTTCATTTGGTGTTCCTAGTTCTAAATAGCACATTGGTGCGACATTTGGGTAGAAACATGTCTGACTATAGGGACCTTTCAGTCTCTTGTAGAAGTGAAAAATAGAGATCAATTGGTTTTAGAATGGCCCTAAAGGAAATTTTGGTCAGCTAGTTCAAACACTTTCATCTATAATATTTTAGATAATTATTCAACTCGATGCTTTGATAAGTAATAATTCAACCTTAGGTGCTTGGTTAAATTGAGATTTTAGATATTAAACCCTAGATAGTCTTAGGATTTCAATTGGACTAGCATTTGGAGTCTCAAATTATTCTCAAAAGTCAACTTTTACAGGTAGACTACTTGTCATAGAAAATCCCCCACTCTACATAATTTGCAAAAAAGAGGGATTCAATTGGGTAACAAATGTTTTCTATGTGAACATGACATAATAAATTTCTCTCTTTACTTTTCACATGTTCTTTTGTTTAGGATCTTAGATAAAAAAAAAACTATATCTCTTTTTAATCTGCAATGATGCTAGATTAAAACCCCCAAGTTAGTGGTAGATTGTTTGATTGACCTCCTTTGTACTTTCAGTTGGCATTCCTAGCTCTAAATAGTGCATTGGTGCAAGATTTGGGTAGAAACATGATTGACTATAAGGACCTTTTAGTCATCCTACCAAAGTGAAAATATTGATCAATTGGTTTTAGAATAGCCTTAAAGGGATTTTTTGATTAGCTAGTTCAAAATCATTCATCTATAAGATTCTACATAATTATTCAACTAAATGCTTTCATAAGGAATAACTCAACCTTGGGTGCTTACTTGGTTAAATTGGGATTTTAGATATTAATCCCCAAATGGTCTTATGATTTCAATTGTACTAGAATTTGAACTCTCAAATTATTCTCAGAAGTCAATTTTTATTGGTGGACTATTTTTCATAGAAAATCCCCCACTCTACATAATTTGCAAGAAAGAGAGATTCAATTGGCTAACAAATGTTTTCTATGTGAACATGATAGAATATGTTTCTCTCTTTCTTTTCACATGTTCTTTTGTTTAGAATTTAAGATAACAAAGTATATCTCTTGTTAATATTGAATGGTGCTAGATTAAAACCCCTAAGGCAAAGGTAGATTCTTTGATTACCCATCAACTCATTCTTTTCTAAAGAGATAAAGTGGAAAGCTCTCTTATATAGTAGTATGTCTTCATGGAAGAGGAAAAATAATCACATCTTCCTAGGAAAAAATAACCATGTTAACATGGTGCTTCATGACTTGATTAATAATATCAAGGATAATATAAAGATATTCTTGTCAAAAATTTCCTATAAGATCAATTGATTGGAACAGATCCCAAAGTTAGAGCCTTGCAAATTATTTTTTAAAAATAAATTAAATTAACTAAGATTAGATTACAAAATCTTATCAAATTCCCACCTCCACCTCCAACAAAGGATGGACTAAACTAAATTTTGATGTTTCTTATATTCAAAACTCTAGTTGGGTGGCAAAGCATTGTTAGCATAATTCATTGTTTTGGTTGTTTGTATTGGTCCAACTATATGTCATTTGGTAACTATCCAACCATACAAAAAATGCACTATATACATTATCCTCTTATTTATTAAAATTATGCATTTTCCTCTTATATTTGGTATCAGTTACAGTGTTGAATGATGGTGAAAAATCTATCAAGGATTGTAGGCAACTAAGAGACAAAAATTCCTTTTGTGTGAATTCGATACAAAATAGTTAAATGAAGTACATGCTAGAAGCTATAGTCCAATTAGAAACATAGGCACAAGAATATTGAAAATATGTGCATATTGACCTCCACAAATTAAATTAAAATTTTGAGCAGAGAATACATTGCATGAGAGTTCTAGGCTTTCCAATGACATGCTACCAAATAAGGTAGGAATGTGTTAAGGTTATACAATAGTTGAATTTTTTGTTGGATGGATTTCTTCTTTTACCAATCTCTATCATTCCAATATGGTAGATGGCCTGAGAGTCTATCATGTTCTAGACTTCTTTAGTAACGGATGTTGAGAAAACTATTTAACCAAATTCTAGTGCTTGTTGGAGGAGAGAATTGACAACAATAAACATGCTTATCTGTACAAAATTATTGTGATACATTAGGATTCTTATTCTATATGCATCATACACAATTCTCATAAATTTTTATAGCTAGATGTATGAGATAACAATTGGACTCTACTTAATTGTAGTTACTATTGGAGAGATTGTAGATTTCAAGGGGAAAATTTACTTGTAATTGGAGAGATTGAGAGATTTAGTTTTACTGTGGACTTTGTGCTTCAATATTAATCGCTATCTAAAAGTCACTTGGTGGCCAATTTTTATTGAAGGGATGCATCCTCTTGGTGAAGCACTTCATTGCTAATATGGTCAAACAATTAGTAAGTACATACTCTCAATGAATACAAGTTACATAGTATTTGGAATTTTGTGACTAGTTGGTGGTAAAAAAATAAAATAATAAATGTTAGTGACAATGTTATTTTTCAATGGAGATTTCATTAGATAAAAACTTGGATTTTAACTTCTAAAAATGTAAAAAAAGTAAAAATGTAATTGGTGAATGCAAATGTATGGGAGATAGTAAGTGACAAGAAAAAAACACCTACATGTGGAAGTAAATTGTTGGAGTAGTAAAGTAGAGATGAAAAAACCACTTGTCTATCATTGGTCTTGCTCTTGCAAAATCTAAGTCTCTTAATATAGATTTAGGTAAGTTATCTGCACATATTTGGCATAGTCTAAAAATTTGTTAACACAATGTTTTTCTCAAAACTTACATTTTTTAGCTTCAACATGGAGAATTGTGTTACAAAGTCGAATCATATAAGTAACCTAATGTCTCTTAATAGGAAACTTGCAAGTTAAGGCTTGATCTTGTTGATGATCAGGTAGCTAAGGCCATTTTGTTATCCTCAAAGTATAGTAATGTTGTCTTTACACTTAGCCCAAGCATGTCACACAATTTAGAGGATATGATTTCAGTCCTAAAAAGAGAGAGAGAGAGAGGATGAAAGAAGTTATTGAAGAAGATCATATAATAGACAAGGCATTATACTCATGAAGTACCAAAAAATGGTCAAACAAAAATAAAAGAGACAATAAATATTTTTACTATAAGAAAAAGGGCCACAAAACATGGATTTGATTAGTGACATTCTTAAAATAAAATTGAAAGAAAAATCTAATCAAGAATGAAATTTTTCTTGCATTGAAGATGAGAAACATCAGATGATGGGGAAATTGTTAATAAATTTCCAATGAATCCCAATTTTGTGCTTTGAATCTCCATATATAGAGGTTGGCATCATTAGAAGATGGATAAAATTATACCATCTCAAGTAATTCTCTCTCTATAAGATGGTCCTCTACATAAAAAGCATTTTTGGATTTTTCTAGTTTTTAACTTTTTTTAATCTTTCTAATGATGAAAAATTTGAAGGATACATGCTTTGTGAAGCTTCATTTTGGCGATAGGTTTGGGACTTGATATTGTCCTCAATATGAAATTTTATCAAGTGATTTAGTTGGAGTATCTAATCAAGAATTATACCCTTCTATAAACACTAGAAAATGATAGAGATATGTCACATCACTTAGGAATTATTGTTGAATAATTCAAGATTTTTTGATTTAAGATAACAACTCAAAGCTACACCTTTTCAAGTGTCACAATAAAACTTGATGAAACCTTCTTTTTTTTAAGGTGTACTACTTGAGAAGATATTTTCTCATTATATGTATTCATATTATGTAATCAATATATTTGGTTATATAAGCCATAAGGTGGTCCTCTAGGAAACATGTTTCAAGAGGTTTTAAGGATGAATGTCAAGGGAGGGGAATTGTAATGGACACCCAGGAATGCCCAAAAGCTGAACCAACTACTGAAATTATATTAATTCTAAAAAATTCTGCAATCAAGTACAAAGAGATGTATTCCAAAGGCCAAACCCTAAGGGAATGACGTCTAGAATGTTACAACAAAGAATGAACATCCCCTATTGCCAAAAAAGAGTGTGATTCACACATCCAAGCTCTTATCAAATGCAAGTTATAATCATCAGATGCTTAGCAATGATACTTTCAGCCCTATTTATCCTTTTCTTCATCCTTCTGGAAGGAACTAAAACATTAATTAATTGCAAGAGCTAGAAGCTTCCTCCTTCCAATAATTAATGCATACCCTAGAAATTCCTCCCTGGCAATAATTAATTAAATCATGAGAGGCTTCCGTCCTTCCAATAATTAATACAAACCCTAGAATCTATTAATACAAAGTCACCTTTTAATTTTAATTGAATGACTTTAATTTTCTTATCCTCCACTTAGACTTTGGAGAACGTGAAGGCTAAAACATGGGAACATTACAGGTCCGCCCTCCTTGAAATTGCTTGCTCTCAAGTAATATTAGTCCTCTTTGCTGTAGCACCTGCTCACTCTCCCAAGTAGCATCTTCCTTTGGCAGATATTTTTCATTTGACTAAATATTCTTTAATCAACCTGCTTCACAGAGTCCTTTCCCTAGTATCCAGAATAGCGTCAGGAATTAATACAAGCTTCCCCTCCTCATCTAATGGTGGTAATTCTACCAAAGGCACAACTCTTTGTCTAATGGCTTTCTTAAGCCTTGACACATGAAACACATTATGCACCCGACTATTTTCTGGAAGCTCTATCTCATAAACAACCTCACCCACCTTGCAGATCACTTTGTAGGGGCCATAAAACCTAGGCTTCAACTTCTCTGCTCCACTTTTCTTGAGTGATGACTGTCTATATGGTTGTAGACTTTGTTAAACCATATCCCCAACTTCAAAACTATGCTCTATCCGGTGCTGGTCAGCATACAATTTTTGCCAATTTTGGGCTTGCTATATATTCTCCTTGAGCACCCTCAAAATATCCTGACTATCCTGCAAGAAGTTTTTTACTTTGGGCATTCTACTATCTCCCAAAACTAGATCCATGAAACTAGGTGCTTCATAACCATACAGTGCCATGAATGGAGTCATCTTAATGGACATATGATAAGTGGTATTATAATAGTACTCCCCCATATGTAACCATTTGACCCAAGCCATCTGTTGTGTAGTCACATAGTTCCTCAGATATCCTTCCACCCATTTATTCACAATCTCTGTCTGCCCATCTGTCTATGGATGATAACTAGTGCTAGGTGTAAGTTCAGTACCACACAACCTAAATAGCTCTTTCCAAAAAGTGCTTATGAATTTACTATCCCTATCACTAACAATGAAAGTAGGTAGCCCATGTAATCTGAATATCTCTCTAAAGAAAAGATCAGCCACCTGTGTTGCTATATAAGTGGATGGAATAGCAAAGAAGTGAGCAAACTTCATCAGTCGGTCAACTATCACATAGATGCAATCTTTCCCTTGTACTCAGGGTAACTCAATGATGAAGTCCATGGAAACACTTTCGCATTTACTATTTCGAATGGGCAAAGGTTGTAACAACCCTGCAGGATATGTGTGCTCTCCCTTATTCTGCTAGCAAATTATACACTCCCTGACATACTTCTAAACATCATCCTTGAGCCCTTTCCATGTGAACCGTTCATGGATCTGCCTGTAGGTCTTAAAGACCCCTAGATGTCCAGCTGTAGGTGCATCATGAAATGCCTTCAATATTACTTCCTTATACTGTGATGAAGGAATCAAATATATCCTGCCCTGAAACTTTATCAACCCATCCAACACCACATAGCGATCATCATGTATGGTGCCTGCAATTACTCCAGAAGCCCAAGTGTCCCTCGCATATTCTTCTGTGATCTTATTTCTTAGAACTCCTATAATCTTAGCTAGAGCACAAATATGAGGCCTCCTAGATAAGGCATCTGCAACCACATTCTTCTTACCTTTGACAAACTCAATGTCAAAGTCATAAGCCTACAACTTTGTGATCCACTTCTATTGTCTATCATTCAAATCGCGTTGATTCATGAAGTATTTGATGCTATTGTGATCGGTTTTGATAACAAACTTTCCCCCAACTAGGTACGACTTAAACTTAGCCAATTCATGCATTATAGGCAACATCTCTCGATCATATATGGAATAGCTTCTCTCCACTCCACAGAGCTTCCTGCTCTCAAAAACAATGGGATGCTTCTCCTGCATCAAGATTGCTCTGATCCCATCTCTTGATGCATCACAATGAAGCTCAAATGGCTTTGTGAAATATGGTAGAGCTAGTACTGGACATGATGACATCACCTTCTTGAAATGATCAAAGCTTCTCTAAGCTGCCTCTATCCATGTGAAGGCCCCTTTCCTGGTAAGGTCTGTCAAGGGTGTAGCGAGCTGTGAAAATCTTTTAACAAATCTCCTATAAAATCCATAGAGACCAAGGAATCCCTTAAGATGTGTAAGATTTTTTGGAGTAGGCCAATCAACAATAGCCCTAATCTTTTCAGGATCTACTTGAACTCCCTTTGCACTGATAATATGTCCAAGATATAGTAGCTTGGTCATCCCAAACTCGCACTTAGATTCCTTGGCATACAATGAATCTTTTTCCAAGGTAGAAAACACCATCTCAAGATGTTGTAAATGCTCCTCCCAAGTCTTACTAAAAACTAAAATGTCATCAAAGAAAATAAAAAAAAATCTCCTAAGTTTCTCCCTAAATACCTAATTCATGCAACTTTGGAATGTAGCAGGGGCATTGGTTAACCCAAATGGCATAACCAAAAACTCGAAGTGGCCATAGTGACACCGAAAATCTATCTTCTCGATGTCCTCCTCCCTCATCCTGATCTGATGATACCCTGACCGTAGATCAATCTTTGTAAAAAAGCATGCACCATGTAACTCATCAATTAGCTCATCTATTTGTGGGATGGGATATTTGTTCTTAATGGTCTTCATGTTTAATGCCCTATAATCAATGCACATGCGCATTGTCCCATCCTTCTTCTTTACCAACACTACTGCTAAAGAAAAGGGACTATTACTAGGCCTGATATGTCCTATTTCCAACAACTCCTTAATTTCCTTCTCTATCTCATCCATATGTTTCTTAGGATGACGATAGGGAGTAATCATGACTGGTTTGGCTCCCTCTTCAAGCTCAATAACATGTTCTATCCCTATGTTAGGAGGAACCCCGTGCGAAATCTTGCCAAATACCTTAGTGTACTTGTCAAGTATCTCCTGAATCTCTGGTGGATGACCCTTCAACTGTGGCTCTTGTGAAGTTGGCATAGTGAAGCATTCTGCTGCCCACTCTATGTTACTATGCCGAAATTTTTTTTGCATTCTCCTCAAGGAAACTACTCTACAACTCCCATCTTAAAGTCCTCTAAGTAAAATAGTTCTTCCCTCATGTTGAAACTTCATCTCCAATTTTGCTAGGTTAAGTGTGAACTCTAATAGCGAGGCCATCCATACCATGCCAAGGATGATATCATAGTCTCCCATGTCTACCACATAGAACTCATCTTCCAACTCATAGCCATCTCCAAACTTGATGTAAAGATTAGATATCTTCTGAGTGCATAATAGTTTGTTACCATTAGCTACCATAACTCTAAATTTGGCGTGCTCCTCAGTTTGTAGACCTCTCTTGGCTACAAATTGTGCATCTATAAAATTATGTGTAGCCCTAGTGTCAATTAGTGAGATCACTTTTTTCCCTTGGATAGTACCTCTAACCTTAAATGTGATTGCCTTCTGAGCCCCCGTTAATTGTGCTAATGACTTCTCATCCTCAGGAATGCTGCTCTCCTCTTTAGTGCTATCATCATTTGAATTTGAGTGTTGATCCTCTCTCTCTGACTGTGACTCATCTACTGAGAAATACTCCATTTTATTTGCCTTAGCCTTGAGTGGACACTTATGAGATAAATCCCAAGGCTCTCTATAATGAAAACATAACTTTTTCTTTCTTAAATCATTCAAGGTGTCATTATCCAACTTATCTCTTTTGAGCTGAACATCCTTGTGAAAAGGTTTTTTGTCCTTCTCCTTGTCCTTTTTCAAATAAGAATCCTTTTGCTGAAATTTGCTCCTAAATGAAGAAGGTGCTAAGTCACGAGCCTTTTTAGTGGCCTCCTGCAACGTACCTGGGTCATGTCCCTTGACCCGACCTTGCAAGGGTTTTGAGAGTCCATCTATAAACAACACTACGAACCTCCTCTCTGAAATATCTGTGACCAACACAGCTAACCTCTGAAACTCACTGATATATGTTTCAACTGATCCCCACTGCTTGAGTTGTGCTAGCTCCTTAAACTGTAATTCAGGATCCCTAGTATCAAATCTATCTATGAGCTTCTCAGTGAACTCCTCATAAGATGTGATCTAATTATGTCCTAAAGTTACCATGCCATGGTGCCACCACTCATGTGCTGGTCCATCCAAGTGAATAGCTGCATACTTTATAGCCTCCTCTTCAGGCATAGGATTCAGCTGCAAGTATGTATCCATCTTTTGCACCCAAGCTCGTGCGGTCATCTTCCCTAAAGCATCATAATAAGCTAAAGAAAGTTTCCCCACTTTCTTTCTCAACTCAAAGTTTTAACTTTGTCCTCCAGATCTGGGCATGTGTCTCATCCTCAAGTCCAAGTAATCTCTGAGAGAGATATCTGCCTAAAACTTTGGCCCACTGACCTACCAATCCCTCCTAAACTGATCTTGTAACTGTACAATCTGTGGTTCATTAATCGGTCGAACTGGTTCTCTGGGTGGAAAGGTCGGTAAAAGATGTCTCGAGCTGGTTGTTCGAGTTTGTCGTGCAACATGTCTAAAGTTATCAGCCTCATTTCCATTGTTGTCATGTCCATGATTAACATTAATGTTGTCTTAGCCTCCATTATCATTACCCCTATTATTTTTGTTTCCATTGTTGGAATCACCTAGATTAATACTGATGCCCATCTGTCTAGCCATTAGCTGCAACATCATATCCGTTCACCTATTTTGCTCCTGTTGCATCATATTATGTTCCCGTTGCATTCATTTCCCCTCCTCTAATGTACCCAGTAACTTGAATATTACATTTTCTTGGTCAGAACTGGTATTTCTATCATCTTGGTCACCCATGCTACTCTCTTGTTCAAAGAATATCTCCTCTATGTCTGTATGACTGGATTGTATGTCCTCCTGTACAAAAAAACTATCCCATTCATTAAGCGAGTCCGAACTCCTACTTTGTCTTGCTCTGGTATTGCGAAAATTATAAAGCCCTTGTCGCATGCTCAAACATAAATGTTGAAGATCTCCACAGGATGGCAGGACTTATAGCTCTGATACCACTATAATGGACACCCAGGAATGCCCAAAAGCTGAACCAACTACTGAAATTATATTAATTCTAAAAAATGATGCAATCAAGTACAAAGAGATGTATTCCAAAGGTCAAACCCTAAGAGAATGATGTCTAGAATGTTACAACAGAGAATGAACGTCCCCTATTGCCAAAAAAGAGTGTGATTCACACATCCAAACTCTTATCAAATGCAAGTTATAATCATCTAATGCTCAGCAATGAGACTTTCAGCCCTATTTATCCTTTTCTTCATCCTTTTGGAAGGAATTAAAACATTAATTAATTGCAAGAGCTAGAAGCTTCCTCCTTCCAATAATTAATGCATACCCTAGAAATTCCTCCCTAGCAATAATTAATTAAATCATGAGAGGCTTCCATCCTTCCAATAATTAATACAAACCCTAGAATCTATTAATACAAAGTCACCTTTTAATTTTAATTGAATGACTTTAATTTTACTTAGACTTTGGAGAACGTGAAGGCTAAAACATGGGAACATTATAGGAATGAAAGAGTAGTACATTATTTTGAGAAGTTTGTACCCATCCAACTATATGCTAATTGGTAACCATCCAACTATATAGATATTGCACTATATAAACCATCCTCCTTTTTGTTGAATAAATCATCAAATCATCCATTATTTTCTTATAGGGCTTTCCTTTTAAGAAATTTGAGATTGTTCATAACATATGTTGTCAACGTAGGTTTAGATAGATAGACTATGTAGTAGATATATTAGCTCTTTTTCATGAGGTCATGATTGCTACAAGAAGGGTTACATTCAAATTATTATTGAGGGTGGTGCCCTTAATTTCATTTGTTCATCCTAAATGGGAAGTTTGGTGTGTGAAGCCATGTCATGAAAAAAACATTGGGTCTTCTTGATATGGTTAAGGAAGTGAATAGCAACACACTTTACAATATTTTAATAAAGTTGGAGATAGGTTGGTAGTAGAAGGAAAGTACATCAATTATTGAAAAGTTTGGGAATATTTTGAATTTACCCATGTTGAGATTTGTGTAGCAATCTTTCAAGATATCAACACTATGCACAATGATTGCAAAGTTATAAATGAGTTTTTAAATTAAATTTTACTCAAGTTTGGATCTAGATCATTGTTCTCTTTTCTTTATTTCTCTAATTTTTTTTGGTTACAAGTGGCTTCTTTGTTGCAAATAATGTTTTCTTATGCTTTTCTCTTCTCTTTCTATGATTAGTTGCTTGTTTGACCTTTGGCATGGGGTTAGTTGAACTAGATTGAGCCTAATACATGTGATAAATTTAAGAATAAAGAAAATATTGAGTAAATCATGTCATATGTTTATATGGATTAATATTCCAAGGTATGAACAGTTTCAACAAAGAGATGTGTCAAAGGTTTTTTTGATTCTTGGGAAAATAGTAAAGTTTCAATTAAAGGTGTTTCATTCATGGTCATTGTAGAAACCATCATATTTTCTATTGACATGATCATGGAGGGGAAAAAAGTCCATTGAAATACTAAATTCTTTTTCAAGTACTTTTGATTACTCCTTGACCCCATAGAAAGAATCAGTAAACTTCAAAGTGGGTTTAATTACAAATAGCTCCTAGGTGACTCAAAAATTATGGTGGATATTATCATCTAGTTTGTAACCCTTTAGGGAAGGTACTTTCATTTTCATTCCCACTTGTTTCCTATGTTAAATTTTGGATTAGGGTAAACATAGGTTTTTTGGGGACATAAAAGCCCATATTAGAAATTATAATTAAAAAATTTTCAATCAAAAGAGTTTTAACCTATCTCATAATGAAAAATTTAAAAATTCTTCTTAATAGGAGTATATGTTTAAAGTGTTAGACAACTAATATTGGGTTTCTTTCTAGTCTACAAAGTCTTATTGTACCTTTGGTAATTATACCCACAACTTTTTCCCAACACTCCCTTGACAACCTTCCCCCTCCCTATTGGAAATATAGGATAAACTAGGTTACTGAGAGGGGAGACGTGAATTAGGAACTAATAAAACTTAGTCTTATTTCACCAATTTATGCTTCATACATATTCTAATCTAATTGCATGCATGAAATATTGAAAGTAGTAAAACATTCATAACATATTGAAAGTTGGTTAGTTAAGGATTAAAATTGAGCACTTCTAATGATTTTCCTGATTAGGAGAAATAAGGATGGATAGGTCCACATTGTGAAAGGATTTACAAAATATACAATAAAGTATGCACTTAGTAAAGGGATTTGTAAAAAACTGTTAAGTCTACCTTGTTAAAGGATATAACTGATACACTTGTTAGGATGAACCAGTTGCTTATCTCTGATCTACAACTCTAATTTGATAGTTGAGATTCCTTTGAAATGTATAATCACCCTGCTGCAATAGATAAATCTTTTATGCTCCTTATATTGCTTGTAGCCTTTTCACTTCACACTTTTTCTCTCTATATTCACATCATTACTTCTTACATAGTTATTTTCATATGATACTTGATATATTACATATATACCAATCCAAAACTCAATTCATTAAAGTCAGCTACAACATAAGTTTCTATCAGGATCACAAAGTTAGCCCAACTACTGGCACTCAGGTTCTAAAGACAAACACTATGAGGTTCTAATACTCAACAACCATAGTTAATAATTGGCATCATCATGCTCTTGATAGACCTATCTAAGCTTAGTTCATAATAATCACTTCAAAGTAGTTTGAGCTTGGTCAATACTAGTGACTTGATAAACACTGTGAAACTCGACATATAAACTAAATCACTTGGTTGATACACAATGGCTCAGTCAACACTAACACTCTAACCTTTGCATAAAATAAATAACTTGGTTGACCCTTCTTGGCTTGGTCAACATTAGATTCACATCACTGACACTCTGAGCATGATAGACATTGAAGACCATGGTTGACATTGTGCAACTTGGTAACAACTATGAAGGTTGGTTTGCACTATCATTGATCAACTTAGTAGATATTGGTCGACATGAACTGAATACTAATTTTAAAACTTAGTAGCAACTATAGAACTTAGTTGAACTTGGATTACTCAGTTATCACAAAAAAATGCAAGATAAACTCAGTAGTTGTTTAACCAATTGACTAAGTGTGAGTCACTAATAAGAAAACTTGAGCATAATGTCAACAATCTCATCCCCTTAAATCCAACTCTACTATCTAAAAGACACATAAACTTATACGTATTCCTCCCCTACCATTCTTCTTTAATTTGATGATCATATTGATATAAAGGCCCTTTCCTACAAATTGGATGAGTTGTGCATCTACCATAATAGGGTAAAAGCTATTTCAAAATACCTCATCTTCTAGCTCCAAATTGTTAGGAGAAAAAGTAACAAGATGGAATCCTTGACCAAAAATGAACATAACTAAAAATATTGAACTAAAGGTATGAAATATGATTCCTTAGGGGAGGTTGGGAGGGATTTTAGAGAGAAGTTACCTAACTAGGAAATCCTAGAAGAATAGGTCATGGAACTTAGAGCTCAATTGCCCTCAAAAGAAGAAAATAATGAGATTATGATTGCCTTGGCTTTTGTGAAGGAAACCCTAATGTAGTTGGGTGAACATATACTAGATTTGGCTACTAAAAAAAAACTAGGATTAGATAGAGGAAGTTACTGGGGGTATTCAAGACAAGTTACAAGAAAGAAAGAAAAAGAGGAAACACAAAGAGGAATGTTGTAGCAAAAAAGAGACTTTAGGAGATATGGGTTTGCCTAGGCCTCTCGAGAAATTTTCTTGTCTAAGGATGCTCAAGGAGTTTAGAAAATACTGGTCCTAGGTTTGATTTGTTTGGCTCATTTTGTTATTGGACTTTTGCTGGATTTTGGGTGTTTTGTGTTGGTTGCTAGTCTCTACTAGTTTAGTTTAGTTTCTTTTTTATAGATGTTTTGTTTAGAATTTGGGTTTGATCTCTTGTGAATCCCTTTTCTTTTTATCTACTAGACTTGTAATGTTTTGGTTGCTAAGGTTTTTGGCAGTCTATGATTTTATATAATGAGAACAATGCACTCAATGCATATTCTCTAGTTTGTATGTGGATCCATCAACACATATCCTTCAGCATGCAAATATGACTCACAATCATTGCCTCCTTATACTAGTTCCCCACAACTAGATCTAAATCTATATATGAAGGAAACTTCCATTTTTTATAGGAAATACACTAACCCATTTAACTCATGAAAAATATGAGACTTTCCAATCTTTTAAATAACATGATAATACTTATCACTTTATCTATACACTAAATATGGGCATGCCCATTATCTAATGCATTCATAATTATATGTGAATTCCATTCTAAATGTAATTTCACAAATTAGTTTTTTATGCCAAATCCACAGCTAATAAGCTAACTCACGCTTTAGTATTTGTATTGGTTCCTCTCAAAACTTCTTGTCTCTATAGTAAAGATGTTGTCATTTGAATCACATGCCACACATATCCCATCTGAAGAACTTGGATTGCCATTAGATGTCCCATCAAATTTTACTTTGACCCATCCATTGTCCAACATAATCTATTTTATTTCACTTCAACCACATGTGTCAAAATTAGCCCTTTTATGTCCTAATATAAGATGTTTTATAAATAATTATTTTTAACCATGAAAGAAAAAACATATGCAAAATTTTAATCTTTTATGATTAGTCTCCATGAATCCTTCAAGAATTTCCCAATGAACCCAATAACAAGTATAACATTATATAAATTTTCAAGTTATAAAATTATTCCTTTAGTTTTATAAATTCTAGAATTTTAGGGTAGTCAAATTCAATAAACCAATTAAAAGTTCAACATTGATGATAACCTAACCAAGTAGATGTTTTTACAATAACGTTATCCTATGAAGAGACTTATAGATGAAAATTTAAATAAACATAACCTATAATAGTCTTCACTGACAATTATTGAAATGAAAGTGTAGCTTCAAAATTATGATCTTTCTCTGGCTAGATTATGCACCCCATGTGTAAATGTCATTCAACATTATCTTTATTATAAAAGCATAGGTCATGCGCTCCATGTGTATATGTCAATCAACATTGTCTTTATTAATGGAGTATAGGTGTTGCACCACTACTTTTTGACAAGTTGGAGCAACTAGTTGACTCTAAACATACTAATTTGGAAGAATTCTACTTTTTAGAATCCATTCTACAAGAAGTAAAAAAATTCTAATCAAGCTTCAGTTCCTTTTAAGATGCCTCTTCCTTCCCATCTTTCTTGCTCATCAATATTCTTTTCTCTTTGCTCTGCATATTTTGTTACGTGGATTGAATTTCTGTGCTTGTGAGTAGCAATAGCAAGAAAGTAGACAAAATGGTTAGGGGTAAGATTGAAATGAAGCCAATTGAGAACCAAATCAGCAGGCAGGTAACCTTCTCCAAGAGGAGAAAAGGACTCTTCAAGAAAGCAAATGAGCTTTCTGTTTTATGCGATGCACAAGTTGCTGTCATGGTCTTTTCTAGCACTGGGAAACTCTCTGAGAATGCAAGCTGCAGGTCAGTTGGGATTAGTTCTCCTCCTCTCATTTCTTTCACCATATTCATCTATCTTCTGCCCTTCTACTTATTTATTGTATATGAATGCATTTTGTTATCTATTTAATTGTAGGAATTCTACAATTGTATTTGACATCTCATTCTCATCATCAATAAGAAGGGAACAATTGAAATAAATTTTTTAACGTTATATTTGTAGATATTTTAAGAGTTAAGATTAAGTGAATTTCAATTTATGTACAGAATTTTATTTTAAATGGATTTCTTAAGTAGGCTATAATTAAAAAAATGTGCTATAATTTGTTTTCTTTTTCATTATATTCCATAAATCAGATCAACAGATCTGTTTCCCTTTATCAGTCTCCCTTATGGCTCTGTCTAACTGCTAAATCTGTATCCTCTAGTAAGACCATTCTCGTATAAATAAGACTAACAGATTTCTTTTCCCTTTCTGTATTGTGGATCTGTTAATAAGACATTTCTGGTATCAGTAAGGACAATATATATGTATCCTTTTTAATTTCCCTAAAATATTAGTAATAAATCTACGAATTATTTTCAGATATACTAGCTTTATAATCATTAAAATGAGTGTATAGTTTTACTTAAAAATATATTAAAAATAGATCTACGAATTATACTTATAATATGATGATAGATTACACGATATGATTAAAAAATAAATGTCACAAATATTGCTGCAGAGATCTATTTAAGAGTTTTATTAATTTATTAAAATAGATTGTTAAAATTAATGTTCTTAAATGTAAGGTAGTTTAGTCCAGACATTAATTGGATTTAAATTTTCCGATAACCAGAAGTTATTTCCACAAACAGTCAAATTGTGATATTGCTATCAGGATTTATCTTTGTAGTTTTTTAGTCAAACTCATTGAACCAAGTGTAGTTATTCACACGGATCTATCTCTCATGAGAATAAATCGAACACTTATTAGCATTTATTGGATCTAGGTGATGCTTACAAGGCGAACCACTTGGACTTCTGTCGAGGTCACCCATCCAAGTACTACTCCATCTTGAGCGTACTTTTTCAGTAGTTAAGAACGCTCAAGTTGGAGTAGAATTGAGATGGCTGACCTCCGAAAAATTCCTAGTGCTTCACATCTGTGAGCCTCACCTAGATCCAAGAAGTGGTAATCTTCCATTTATTCTCATGAGAGATGGACTCGTGTGAATCACTACACATGAAACTTAAGTCAACAAGTTTCGTTCAAAACCTACAAAATTAAATCCTGATAACAATATGCCAATTTAAATATCTTTTCAATTTTTAAAAAGGCAACTGCATTTTCTGCTTGTTTAGGCCTTACTGTTAACAATATTATATTTTCTTTATCAAATGTGAAGTGACTGACTGTTATTTGTGATGGGACCTGCTAAAAGCATGAAAAGCATTCTAGAGCGTTACTGCGCTGTTACAGGGCTTCAACTCTGCCAAAACGAGTATGAGGTAAGAAAATTGTGAAATAAAGAAGAAAAAAATCTACAAAATATTGTGATCACATATTTGCATTTTGTGTTTGTGTGCATTACAGCATATGCTAAACCAGTTTACAGCATACAGAACAGAAAATGAGAAACTTCACGCCAAACTAAGGTAATATTTATTGAGCGTTCTTTGATTAATTATTTAATTTTAAATATTAATTCATTAATAGAAAAGGACTATTCATTAAATAAAAAATGATAGCTTATACTAATTAGTCTTTTGTACAGGAATCTGCAAGGTGAAAATTTGGAGCTTGTACCAATAATAGAACTAGATGAACTGCAACAAACTCTTGAACTTGCTACAAGGAAAGTTAGAGAGAAAAAGGTATGTTTAAGATTACAAGAAATGTTATTTTTGTCCCATATAAATTTATTTAAAGGAAATGAATAGGTCTACGTTTATTAAATTAACGTCATGAAGTCTAGTAATTCTCAATTCAACATAATAGTGTTAATAGGAGACGCTATGAGATTCATATGTTTAAGAATTTTATAATAATTAGATAATCAAACTATTGAATAGTGTTAAACTTTTAAAATAGATATTATAATACATTTATTATAATTTAAGAATTTGAAACTTTGGGAAAAATAAATTAATATTTTGCATGTTAAGATATAATGTTATTACAAGTTTTATATTTCTAAAGTTTATTAAATATTTGAAATTTTAAATGTATACTAATAATTTTAGGTAAATTGTTAGATCTATTATTTAAATAGCATAGAAGTTTAGAAATTCAAAAATAAATAAAAATAATTTTGATAGAGTATTTTGTTTTAAATATATTTGAACATGTAACATTCTAAGCATTTGTAAAATAGGTTGATCGATTGGAATACCAATTTAATCATACAAAGAAGAAGGTACACATGATAATTTTACTTGCAATACTTTAATCTAATTTACTTATTTATTATTTATTTTAATATACAAAAGTAGTAAATTTTTATGAATGTTCAATATTTAGGTTGTTGGGCTTGAACAACAATGGTCTTTTCTCAATCAAAAGGTATGTATGAAATAATATAATAAAATTATTTTAATTTGTGTGAGAGTAATTTATAAGTTTCATGTTGTTATGTAAGTTATTGTTTTGTAATAATGAAGCACATTGTACTATGGCTAGTTAAGTAATATAAATATTATTAAGACCTAACAAGTGCTTTTGTGATTTGTGAAGGTTGTTGAAAACCATTATGACAATGGACAAGGATTGTCTGGAGGAGAAGAAGTGAATAATCCTATTGCCAATGCTCTTACTCTACCAAAATTTTATGTGCAACCATTTCAGCCCAACTTGAATAGGAGTGAATATGAAAGAATCTAATGGTCATTCTTACAAGCTAGAATATTGTTTGGATAAATAAGGCCATGATTATAAATGGCATAACATTCAAAATATTTCTTACAAAAAATTACTATATTTCTATAATTGAATATATGGTTATTTACTAATATTTTTTTTAGAAATATGTTAGATGATGATAATAATAATAATAATAAAAATCTACCCAATCAAATTAAAAATTTTGATTGTGGAAATCTAATAGAACTGAATAACTAATTTGATTATTATATTTTTGTTATCTTATTTTGTATACTAGCATCTTTTCAAAATATATGAATTTTTAATATGTTTAAAAATTAAGAATATACTTTTTATTTTTAAAATATTTATATTTATCTTTTTGTCTTAAAGAATTTATTTTTATATTTCAATCATATTTGTACATCAATTTTATTTCAGATCTATATGTATAAAATGACTATATTTTTAGTTCATATATAACATTTACATTTTTCTCTCCAAAAGATTTATTTGGATGTAACATGTGTAAATGTGGCATATTTTTAGAAATTCTAAAACTATAGCTAACCTTTCAAGTTAAAAAATAACGTAAACACAAAGAAGATTGAACAAATTACACCATTTTTAAATAACCTCCTGTTAAGATGTAGAATATTATTCGAGAGCTTTCAAATGTTCAATTTTTATTTTTTTTAAGAACTATTAAATGTTAAAAACATATTTTATGTTGATTATGTTAATCTTATGTATATAATTGTCATAGTTTCTTTTCCAAATAAGATAGTCAAAAATTTTGGTAGTAAGAATAATTCATACTTCAATGTTTTTGTAACTATAGTTTTGATACTCAACATAATTTAACATAATTTGACCGATGATTTTATAACAAAGAAAAATTTAAAGTTTTGATAGAAAATAAAATGAAGATTATTTGGTATTAAAGATAATAGTTCCTTGGTAGTTGAGATGAGAATATGATTTGAAAAATGGAACAATATTTTGATAGCCATGGGAATTGTAGCAATAAACATATGGTACTTTTATGAAGTCATATAATAAATTAATAATTTTTGTAGGAAAGCCATTAAATTTTGGTAAGAAGGAGAAATATTTCTAATGACTTATTAAGAGTGTAATATGTCAACATATATGATGTTTTGAACTAGTGTGTTTGTCCTCCTCTAGCATTCAATATCTAGATATTGTATTAAAAAATGATATGAAAGGTTATTTAATATTCCATTATTTCTAATATTTCTTGTTTACATTTTAGTAATTATTAACTAGATGTCTAACGGATTTAGCTTAGTTTCTTGAAGTAATGAGTTGTCATTGTGGAGATCCTGGTTCAAATCCCAAGAAGGGTATCTTTGTGGAATTCTAAGTTGTGACTCTTGGTCTTTTATTAGTTGCATTTGTCTCATTGTAAAAAGGTGGATTCTAAGTTTCTTGAATAAGGTTTAAGCCTGATGCATGATCTTTTAGTAGTTTTTTATAAAGCTTTTAATGCATTTCTTAGTTTTTAGAAAGTCAATTTTTATTAATAACCTAGAAATATTACTTCCAAGTTCGAATATTAATTGGCAGGTCATCTTATTCCAGTTTTAGGAAGCTTCACAAAAAAAAAAAAATCTTTTTTTGAGTTGTTTTTAAAAATTACCAAAAAAGACAAAAAAATAGTTTTATGAAAAAATTGTCAAAAAGGGTAATTTCAGATTCATATTTAAATTTATATTTCCTCTCATTCTGGAGGGGGAAGGGGAGGGTGGTGGGGGCAAGAGAATTGGGAAGATGAATAAAGAATAATTTGGAGTTCTAATATTTATTTTTGTATTCTTTCTCTCTTACGTTTCTTTAATTATTTGAGGAATTTTGGCTGCATCGTCCGGTATAGAAGGTCTAGGAAAATAATATTTTTATATTTGTGTGATTATGAGTTTATCTTTATGTAGGTTGAGACGAGGAACTAGTTTCCAAAAATCAAGGTAGAAAAGATAAAAAAGCCAGTTGTGGCAAATGATGGACTCGTTTGAAGAGTTGGATTTATTGATGAAGTATTTGTAGAAGAAGAAAGAAGAAAATAAAATAAAAGAGAAAGAGAGGAAGAGGAAGGAGGAAGAGTTGATATGATTAGAGTTGAAAGAAATGTTAAGAGAATTACAACAAAATTTTCAATAATTAAGAAAGATAATGGAATTAGAAATGCAAAAATGGTACCTAGTTGTCAAGAAGAAGATCACATTGCCTATTCAGAAGATTATTTAGAAGAAGAAAAGGAAAGAAGAGACACAAAAAATAAAGGAAGATGCAAAAAATGAAATGGTGAGTATATCAATGACTTTTTTGACATCAAGAATTGAAGAAGCCAAGATAAACTTAGCCACAAATGAGCCTTTTTTTATCATTTTCAGCCTGATATTCAGAATGAGCAAACATAAATGGTTGTTTACAATGAAATTTCTAATGAAGATGTTTTAGATTTTTGTAATGAGGTATATGAATGTTCCCAAAGATATTTTTTTAATTGTGACAATGGTGGATATGCTAATATATTATATCTTGAAGACATAGATGATTATGGTACAAAGGTTTATACAAAAAAAATGAAATTTTGGATTTTGAAGGCTAAGAAAATATTGAGTAGAATATAGATTAAGAAGAATAAGAGGAAGAGAGATCCAATGACATATACAAAGATGAACGATAAAATGTCAAAATATTGGAAGACTAGGAAGAAGGAATAAACTTGCATTCCTTTGAGTCAATAAAATCAATGTTTGATACAATGGAAGGAAAAGTTTTAGAAAAGAAACTATACACATTCAAAAAATAACTTGCAGAAGCTACATTCATTCAACCAGAGGAGAATGATACAAGATCTTTTAATGGCTTTTTGATGCATGATCTTTTAGTAGTTTTTAAAAATCTTTTAATGCTTTTCTTAGTTTGTAGAAAATTGATTTTTATTAATAACTTCCAAATATTACTTCCAATTTCAAACGTTAGTTGGCAGTTCATCTTATCTCAGTTTTAGCAAGCTTCACAAAAATAATTAGCTTTTTTTGAGTTGTTTTTAAAATTACCAAAAAAGATAAAACAATAGTTTTATGAAAAATACTGCCAAAAAGGGTAATTTCAGATTTGTATTTCCCCTCACCTCATGTCATTGCTTGGATGAGCACAAGATTTGTAAATGATTTTAATATAATAACTAACTAGATTTAAATAAATAATTTTTTAAAATAACAAAAATAATTTGTAAAAAAATGATAGCAACAATAGGTGCAAACATAACATTTTGATCAATTATTAAGAATTTGATTCATATTGGAACTATTTTATTTTTCTTATTCTATTTAATATATAGTTACTATATTAAATAATAAAAAATTAAATTAAACTACTCCAAATATTACAAATTTATAATTTTTGATAGATATTTAGTTAATCAATATTGACTTTATTATTTTAAATTAATTTATAATATTTTAAAAATTAGTTACTAAATATTTATTTATAATTATTTCTATGTGTTTAGGTTTGTTAGCTATCATCATTAGATACTATATTATTGTGAATAGTTCTATGAATAGGGAGGGATTAAAAATAGTGGGAAGTATTTTTTCATTAAAGTAAAATAAGTTTTGAAGGAACTTACAATTCTACAACCAAAATAATATTAAAAGTAAACTAATATAAACATAAAAGTTTTATGTAAATAAAAAATAAAAATCAATCAACAAAAAATAATTAAGAGAAAATCAATAGATCAAAAATAGGGAAAGTATCGTAAGAACCTATAACACAATGCTAAATTGTGAGCTTCTTATGTGGGAGGTCTAGGAGTTTGAATCACAAGAAAATATATACATTAAAATATGAGAACTAAAAGAGAAAAAATACTAAAAAGGTTATTACCAATTTTCTTAAAAAATTATCATTCTTCATAATTGTATCATCATTAATACATTGCACCTTGTTAAATATAATGTTTACGAGAGTGCACCTATGTCTTTCTTTCTAAGTCTTGTATTAGAGTCATGAAATGAATTCAAAAGAACACCTCATATCTTTTAGTTGTACCTCACAATAAATTATATACATGAACATTTAGAAGATCCATATAGAATCTCCACTTGACCGTTCAGTCTCCTTAGTCCATCAAAACTTTTTCAATAGTTGTTTGGATAACTCCAACACAAAATTTTAATTTAGCATAAATCTTCACATGTTCATCCTTCGAAGCCTTAATTATATTTTTACGATCAGTTTTAGGATCTTCAACGCCATTCAACAAATTTTAGGTCATCAAAATAACATTATTAATCTTCTAATTAAATTATCATATAGGTTGGTTGGGTGTGGAGGGAGGAGGCCAAACCATCATAAATAACATTTTCAAATTTGAGAATTTTTTAGCTTGAGACGAAGGTAACTAAGACTTTCCCTTCCTTTGGTCATGGTAGAAGTAGTTCCCCCAACTTTTCCCTTCATTTAAATATTTAAATTAGGAATGAAAGAATGTGGAACTCACTTAACAAGGGAAATAATAAAGATCCTAATCATCTAAATTATAAAAATTAAATTAGGTCTTGGTTTTTTTTTTTTTTCCTTCTCTATTTTCCAATTGAGCTTGACTCTCATCCAGCAAGAAATCATCCTTAGGTCCTAGTGAATAGTGGCTGAGAAATAATTTGGCGTCCTTTTTTCCCACGAAAATTTCTAGCCATTGAAATATACTTTGAAAACTCTATTATGAGAAGAATTAATTCTTTAAGTGAAACTAACTATTATGGATGATTTTGTACACATGATTTTATCCTATATTAAAATCAATAGAACAAGTAGAAAACAAGTGCTACATAGTGACATATATTTACCATAATTTATAATTTTTTAATTATATAGAATAGTAAAGTTAAAAAAAAAAGCTAAAATTTAATATAATTTTATTAATAATATATTTTAATTAATAATTAATTAATACTTTAAAAATAGATTAATCCATTTTTAAAATTATACTTTTACATTAAAAATTTAATTTCTAGTTCAAAAGAGTAAAAAAATATTTTATTTTGAATATTTAAATATTTCAAAAAATATATTTTTAATAAAAGAATTTATAATTAAAAATAAATTCTAACTAAATATAAAGATAAATGCCATCATACAATTATAACTAATTAGCTTGTGTATTAATATTTTATTTAAATTAAAAAATATTATATAAGATATTATTCATAAAATTTAATTATATGATATTATAAAAGAAAAACATATTATTAAATAATTGTACAATATAATATATTATTGATTTAATAGTTATACATGAAATATTTTTAAATTCTAAAATATTGGGTAGTGCTTCCTCAAAATCCGCTCCTACAAGATTCAAATTTATCATAAAATAAATTTTAAAATTTTAAAAATTAAAAATCTCATAAATAGACATTACAAAACTTTAAAATAAAAAAAAATTAAAAAAATTCTTATTGAAATAGAAAAGATTAATAAGTAGTTAAGTTCACTACCTACGACAAATACAATAATATAAAGGTGCTTGAAAAGTTGGTAAACCAATCATCCAAAGTAACATACATTATAATTAATTCATAGGATTAGACAAATTATCATAACTTCCATCAATGTTCCTTTCAGAAAACTCTCTTTCCTTATCAACACCCTATCATCCCATTTCTCAATAATATGTTTTTTCCTTTTATTTTACGATACTTCTTATGGTATTTCTTTATAAAATAAAGATACATAATACCCCTTTGAAAAAATCTCCTTACACACATCTAATCACATTATCCTTGAAAAATCTTCTTACATACATCTAATTACATTATCCTTTACCTCACATTATCCTTTACCACAAATAATGTTCTCAAAATGGTTTCAATATCTCGACATTATTACACATATATCTTCAAGATAAAAATACACCACAATGATAAACAAGATGAACAATTGAAAACTCATAAATTTATACATTCGAGTGAAGGTTTGATAAAGTAATTTGTTTGAGGATCATTCTCATTGACTTTATCAATGAAAGATTTAGTAGCCCTTGCGGAAAGATCCTTTATTAGATTGTCATGTATATCATAATTAATGGGGTTAATGTGGATTCTACCAACCCCTTTTTATATAGAGATCTCCGAAATACAAATGCATGAGAATGATATACTAGATGATTTGATTAATTGAGAACTTATAAAGTCATAAATGTCGCAGGGTTTAGTAAAAAAGTTCGTTTCAAAATTCCACTTAAAAAATTAAACAATTAAACATGCCTATCATCATTTCCAAAAATTGGAGTACATATTAATGGGTATTTTGTTCATTAGAAATAAGAGATTTAACATTTTAGGAGATGGGGTAATCTTGTCCTAAATTTTTTTACTAAAGAAATTACTTACCATCTATTGTCTATTTGACACGAGCTGAAAAGATTTGACACTATTTAAACAATTCAAGATAAATGACATGAATTATCTAATATTATGATTTTAGAATTTATTAAGACAGTTTATAATGTTCAAGGATTTTGATGTAGACAAATAAAATTGTGAATCCAAGGGAAGTCACTTGTTTTAATCTAATAGAGATTAAATAAGACAAAATATAGTAGTTATTTAGGATCTAAGTAAGAGAGTCACCATCAAGAAAAAACTATCATAATGATTATGAACCACTCTACCACAAACAACAACTCCAGCATTCCCCTGCACTACACCATCAATATTGACTTATAAATACAAGGATGTGCTTTCTAAAATTAGTCAACTTTAATGCTTTTCTAATTTCTTAGTAGAATAAAAATGTTTCACTTGATATTTCTTTAAATAAAAAAGTTTATAGTATCCATTTGTGAAAGATTCAAGGGGGGATGTAAAGTTGATATATTAGATAAAACAAAAAAACAAAATCTCCTTGATATTAAAATACATTTTCAAATGACACAAACTTTGGTAGGCATCGAGCTTCTCTAAATATACGATTATTTCTCTCTTTCTATTTTCTTTGCACATTGTGATGTATTCCAACTCACCAATGGAGTGCAAGAAAAGAATTTGATAAAGGGAAAACTCATTTGAACTTACATTCCTAGAAAGAAGGTAAAATACCCCTAGAACAATTTGTATTTCAATTAAGTGAGAAGGATTATTTTCATTAAGAATTTGATATTTTTTAGATATAATAAATGTGAGATGGGTAATAAATGTGAGATGGGGCTATCTTAAAATTCCAAAAAATATCATTCAATACCCACATAGTATTGTACTATACTTTTGGCTTTGTTAGATACTTGTATCATTAATAATGTGTTCATCCTTCCAAATTTAATTTGTTGTTGCTAAATTTTTTAAGTATTGCAAATATTGACAGAGGCTAAATACTCTTGGGTGACCGATAATGAAATAGTACCATGATGGAAAGGTGAAAAGAACCCCTAACGGGGATTGAAATAGAATATGAAATCGTAACGCTTTCAAGTAGTGAGAGGAGTTGACCTACTTTGATTCCTTATTATGATAGAAACAACAAAATAAAAAATGAATGTACCTATTTGGCATAAACAATGAACATGAAATGCAAAAAAATGTTTTATTTGATAGAAACCGAATCAAGAAGGAGTTGACCATGTGCCTGTTGAAGAATGAGCTGACGACTTATAAGTAGTGTCTTGGTTAAGGGAACCCACTAGAACTATAGTGAGAATTAGTCATCATAGGCCAATTGAATTGTCACTATTTATGGACCCAAACCTCAGTGATCTATCGATGACTGGGATGAAGCTTAGGTGAAGCTAAATAGAGGCCCGAACCTATCGATGTTGAAAAATTAGTGGATGAGTTGTGGTTTGGGGTGAAATGCCACTCAAACCTAGAGCTAGCTAGTTTTGCTTGAAATCCGTTGAGGTGCAATGGTTGACAAGATCTTCTAGGGGTAAAGCATTGTTTTGGTGCAAGATACGTGAGCAGTACCAAATGGAGACAAACTATGAATAGTAGAGATAAAAAAGGGTCAGCCAGTGAGACGATGGGGGATAAGCTTCATTATCGAGAGGGAAATAGCCCAGATCACTAGCTAAGGCCCCTAAATGATCATTGAGTGATTAAGGAAATGATCATTGAGTGATTAAGGAGGTAGGAGTGCAAAAATAGCTAGGAGCTTCACCTAGAAGTAGCAATCCTTGAAAGAGTGCATAATAACTTGTTTCTTGAGCACTCTTACACTAAAGATGATTGGAACTAAGTGATATGTTGAAACTATGGGATGTAATAAAAAATACATCGGTAGGGAAGTGTTTTGCCTCAGAGAGAAGTGTCTGTAGGAGCAGAGTTGGGCAAAGTGGAAGTAAGAATGTCAGCTTGAGTAACACAAACATTGGTGAGATTCTAATGCCTTGAAAACCTAAGAAATCCTTTGCAAGGTTCATCCATGGAGGGTGAGTCGGGGCCTAAGATAAGGCCAAAAGGCATAGTTGATAGATACTGAGTTAATATTCTTGTACTACCCTTTGTTGGCCCCGAGGGATGGAGTAGGCTAAGTTAGCCATCTTAATTATGGTTTTGTGCTTTAAGGTGAGAAGATGACCCTAAAAAGTGGGGTCAGAATTGGGTAGAGAAAATACCTCAAGCCAATGTTTGAATTCTAGCGTAGTGTCAAAAAGTAAAAAGATAGACAACACATTGGGCAACCCATGTCATACTCCTAGTAAAATCTCAAATGACCTTCAAAAAATGGGTACTTTTACCTGAAACTAACATAAGTAGGTAGTTAGAGAATACTTAGGGGCATGAGATAACTCTCTCTAAGGAAATAAGAAAAATAGCTTTGTAACTTTGGGAGAAGGAGTGCCTCCTCAAAGGAGGTCACAATGATCAGGCTCGAGCGACTATTTACCAAAAACATAGGTCTCTGTAATGTTGTCAAATACTGTATTGGGGATGATGCTAGTCTAGAACCAAAAGGCTAAGGAAGTTGCTAACCTAATGAGAGGGAAGCTAGCGACCAAAGCCTTGGTGAATGGTGGCCATAACAATAATAGTCCTAAGGTAGCCAAATTCCTTGTCAAGTAAGTTTTGACCCACACAAAAGGCGTAACAATCTGGGCACTATTTTAGAGAGAGACTCAATGTAATAGATATCTCTGTAAAGATGCAGACTACTTGCATCTAGATAGAAAGACCTTATGAAGCTTTATTATTCCTTGGCACTAACTTTGGGCTCTTGTTGCATAACTTAGGTGGAAGGCGAAGAAGGCCCTCTTCTAGGGGGGCATGAGCCATTAGTGAGATACCGCTCTAGAAAAGATAGAAGTCTAACCTTGCGACTGAACCTACTGTCCAAGGGATAGTCTTAGGTAGACAATTTCTATGGGGTGTAGGCCTCCCAAGAGGTAACAAAGGCATGCAAAGGTTTCCTCAGATTAGCCAAAAATTGGTCCTCGAGTGCAAAGGTAGAAGGGAGCTTGACTACAAGACCAACCCGTCGAGAAGGGATGGAAATTGGCCTTAGTGATCTAATGGTATCAAGTGGAAGGGTCATTGCTCAATAGATACAAGTTACTCTAGGGATAATAGGCCGATCTTCCTTAAGAGTTAACATTGATGGGAAGATTTGGCACCTCGATGTTGGCTCTTTGCCACCTGGGGCGATAGTATGTTCCAAGGGTTGGATTGTTTACCCATTAAAGTAGTATGTGAGATGGGGTTCAAAATGTCATTAGATAGTTTGGTCCATATTAGGTGTAGGCGTTAGAGCATCGAGAGGACTTTTCCTTAGTACGAGAGGACCCAAAAGGATGCACCTCTAGTGTACCAGTTATCATGTCCTTGATAGACACTGGGTAGCCAAGTGTAGAGAGTATAATTGTTGAACACCTATAAGTAAGAAGCCCACCTCAAGATGAGTGCTTTCTTAGGTCATGATGATACAAGCTGTTAGGTGATAGGTGTCAACTAGAAGTGTAGTGATGCATAAAATTGAGGCATACTAAAAGACCAAAATATTTGAACCTTGTTACTATATAAATCAATTGATCTGCGTAGGTACATAGAGTATTTTTTGATAGAACATTTTACTGTAGATATGATAAAGAATAAAAAAAGATGGATGAATAAAATAAAGGGAATCAAATATTTTTGACTCCTAATCAATATGAAAAATGATTTTTTTATTTCGCTAAGAGAATCCAAGAAGTGTTTATTGCATAGCTCCATTTGCATCATTCTGAGCTTTCTACTTGATAGGGCCCCATAAAAGAGCCTCTACCAAGCAGAAAGCTCCACAAGTACTAACCAATATCTTATGGCCTTATTCGTTTATGGTTTAAAATTTTGGTGTCTCAGGTGTAGGGAAACCATGCCAATCCATGTCAAACTTGGTGGTTAAACTTTAGTGTGGTGTTGATACTGTAGGGGAAGCCTTGTAGAAAAATAGCTCGATGCTAGAATAATAAAAAGCTTAGTTATTTCCTCTTTTATTTTTGAATAAAAAAAACCCCAACATTCTTTTTTCCCATTCCACAAGTGCTGCTAAATGTAATAATATTTTTTATCTGGTGGAGACAGGGCATGTAGCTTAGAGGATTAGATCACATGGCTACGAACCACAGTGTTGGGGGTTCAAATCCCTCCTCACCCAAAATAGTTCACTACTAGAGAGACCATGAGTCTCTCTAGTAGTTCTAGAGACTAAAATAGTAAAATGACTACGGCTACTCTCAAACTATTAAGAGAACTACGAATACCAATAGCTAAGTTTATACTGAAGCTTTGAAACTTTACTATAAGGTTCTATGGCCTATACTACTATTTATTCACATATTTAAGATCACATTCTACAAGACATTTCTTTGTGCATGACATTTTATAACTCTTTCTCACTGACACCAAGCTTGCATGACATATTGGTAAGAAAAGAGCCAAGGGCTCTTACTCATTAAGATGCTTGCTTATTCAAATTAGGGTTATTTATTTACAAATTATAGTTTTATGTGCTATCATACCTTTGTTATTCCTTAGTAGCTTAGTGGTAGAGTGGTTGGCTATTAACCAATTGGTCGTGGGTTCAAATCCTATTTGAGGAGAGCTCTTTTTTTCCTTCAAGCACTTGGTTCCATAATTATAAGTAAGTATTGTCCACCATAAAAAGAGTGAAAAAATTGCCCAATTTAGTTGAATTGGAGTGATTTATGGACAAATATTTTTTTTTCAAATTCTTCAAATTCCTTAAAAAAAATTCTAAGTCCTTTGGAGGATGTAAATACATATAATATAGAGACCTCATAGTTTTGAAGGGGCCCTGAGACACTGTTTAATCTAAATGAGGGGAAAATCAAATTGCACAAAGATAAAAAGTTATCATAGAAAGAAAAAATACCATCTATAAACCCCAATACCACTTACAAAAAATATCCCAGAAGAAATAAATTAATGAGTCACTAGCTACACAAGAAGTCAAAAAATGTAGCCTAAAGGGAAGACAAGAAAATAACAAGCTACACCTAATATTTTTGAAAGTAGGGTTCCAAAACCTAGAATAAAAGGAGCTAAAGTGACAAATTAAGATTTTTCTTTGGCTATTTTCTCATGAGATCGATGTGCCATGTTGAAAGAAATTGAGTAATTTTTAGAATTTTTGTCTTTGACTAAAATCATCCTCTTAAACCGTTGTAACCACATTCTTCCAAGTCAATAATTCCCACATTGAGATGCCAAAATTATTGGGTCCAAGCTGAGGCCCTAAGATAGTAGCCCTAATAAAACCATCTAGAGAAAAGTAAATCATCATACTGGGTTCAATAGAACTAGATCAGGAAGAATAAAATGATTGCAAAATAGAGGCACCAATAGAGATAATCCTACTAGTAGAGTTGCCACTAGGAATCAAATCCTCCACTAGCATAGCTACAAAAACCCATTTCTAGTAGAGACAATAGGACAACTATAGAAGCATTAATAGGTCTAGGAGAGATAACATCATAACCAACATGAAAACCATCCATAGGCCATAGTAATAAAAATATTCCCACTTGCAAAAAAATTAGAGAAACAATAGGTTTATTAAAAAAAACATATTATTTTTTGAGAAATAACAAGTGCAAAGCCAACAACCATAACATGTTAAGGAATAAAAATTTTAACACAAGAAAAATCTACAATCTCAAGACAAATCTATTAATAAAATCCATTGTTATCAATATAATGCTGTAAAAAAGTACCTTTATCCCAAGAAGTAGACATCTTTACCTTACATATACCAAAATGAGGCATCACATGACTTGTTCCAAAAAAAATCCTACATTTGAAAGGAAACCCTTTATAGTGAAAGGTTTCCCTTGTAATAATAAATTAAAATGTCCATAGGAAGGCCCTTGAAACCTCAAAATTAACTAGAATGCAAATATAGGTGGAATGAATAATATGAAATGAATCTTCCCTAAACATTAAAATTTTTTATTCAATAATGTATGATTTTTTATGATATTTATGAGACCATCAATTTATCAAAAAAATGAATAATAAATTTAATAATTTTCAAGTTCTTTTATAAATAAACATTTTGTTATGAGGAGGAAGACAATAGTTCTAATACAAATACAAATTTTAAATAATGAGAATTTGTTTATGAAAATTGTATCTAAATTCAAATAACACCATGAAAATATTTAGTTAATTTTCTAAATGGTAGAGAATATTAATTTCTTTTATTTCATCATATCAATACAATTCAAAAAAAAAAAAATTATAATATGTAACTTTAAATCTTGATGGAAGAAAAAGAATACAACTATAAACCATCATATCATACAACTTTTTGGTAAATATAATAGTTACACGTAGAAAGATTGTGTGTAAAAAAGTGGTCACCAACCCCAAAAACATAAAAAATGCCCCTAATAACACTTAGGTTACTTCAAATTCAAATAATGTATTTCTATGTAAGTTTGGTAAATGTCTAAATAGAGAACAAGGCTGGTTATTAGACTTGGATATCAAGGTTAAGACTTGGGATCTTCGTTTCCTTCCTTTTTAATTATTTTTGTTATTTGAAATAATTTTCTCGATTTCCTCCCCATTAGGTTTATATGTAATCATTTGGGTATATATTAAATTTCTATAATAATTTTATAGATACTTTGATCTTTCTAACCACATTTCATTTTTTATTTTTTGTTTTTTGTTTATTTTTATTTTTAACAAAGTCTCCATAGTTTTTGGAAATAAGACAAAAAATGTTTTTATGGGACTTGAAATCCCTTACAAAAGGAGCATAAGATTTACTATTAAGCCCCAAGATAAAACTATGTTGGGATATAATACTAGATTTAAAAAACTAACAATAGACATGCTTAAAACTTGATACCAAAAAGTAGAAAGGTATATAATCTAAAAGGATTAGGCAAAATATTTAATAGATGCCACCACATATTATTTTAGGTCCTTCAATCTTTGCACAAAATCATTGATATCAAGGGATCCTAAGGGGGGTCAATAGCCATATTCTTCTTAGTTTGTGATCATATATATTTTTCATGACCAACAACATGCCTAGATGACTCACCAATATCTTTATAAAAAATAATTAGAACACTAAAGTAATATTCCATAAATTACCATTGAGTTTATTAAGACAATAAACTAAGGCATATACAATGTCTTGGATACTATCACCAGTAACCCCTCCACCTTATTTTGTAACTCATCAACACATTCCATTCTTGAATTAGCAAAACCTTAATAAATTTGAGTCTAGATTTCATCAAACTTTGCATTTACAGACCTATAAGTCAAGTTCATGTTCTTAATAACATTGAAAAGTCCATTTTTGCATACTTAATGAATAGCTAGATATAGCCTTGGCAATCTAAAGAACTCTAAATGCTAGATCAACCTTCGTATCTTCCTCAATGATCCAAAAGTTGAATCTCATCAGAATCAATAATGTTTGATAGACGAATGTATTTTTGTAATTCACTCATCTCCTTATCCTTATATAGAGTAGAATATTCCTCCCACTACTTTCTTATTCTATCCATCTTAGTAGAGTTTTGGAAAGAAACAAGAGCATCATGATCAACCAAATAATCATAATCAACCAGGATAAAAAAAAAATCCTACACCTAACCTTCATCAAGCTCAAATTAAACATTATGATCCTTAACATTACTCTAGGTCATGAAAGGGTATTTATCCTTAGGTAGGGAAGATTGCACACACTCCCCTTCATCCTTTGTATTCAAAATTCTATCACCATCTTCCATATTTGTAGCCTCTGAGGGGTCCTCTACACAAGGAACCTCCATTTACATTTCCAAATCCCTCTCATAATAATAATTTTTGTTTCTTATTAGAAAGGAGTGAATCCACCACACCTTAAATTATAATCTCTATCCCCTTAACCTTGCTACTCCTAGGATCCTTATAGCCCTCCCCCCCCATCTCAAGCACAATAGAATGGACATGTATTCTTCTTAATATATTTTGCAATAAGAAGAATAAGATCCTAATGAAAAATAATCTTATTCAAATCTTTCCATTATGCACTTCTTTCTATGCACAATAATACTTTGGTTGAAGCCACAAATAAGATAAATTAGGATGAAAAATCTCCTCTTTTGTCTAAAATAATATACAAGCACAAAAGATAAGAGTGAGCCCTATGATATCCACCATCAAGGATTATATACTCCATAATTGCCACCAAAACCATTTTCCAAATTATTTTGAAGGATTCCACCCTATTAAAACCACTTGAGTCCTTATAATTTTTTTCCCCTTTATACCCCCCTTAAGAAATAATATAATATATCTTTCAAATATTTTCATGTAATAGAAAAAAATAATATATTTTAGGTTAAGGCTTGCTACCTAAGAAATGACCTCCACAAAGAGTTGTAGGTAAGTCCTAGCCATAGTAACTAACTTATCATTACAACCATTCAAAAAATGTGTGGTAGTCTTGTATTTGCTACCTCCTAGCTTCTTTGTAAAAGTATTAAGACCATCCTTTGGTATCTTGTCCCAAAATTTTATCTATTTCTTCTATTATTTATAGATATTTGATTTAAATCACCTCCCATTAAAATAATTACAAAAATACTATTGAAATACCCAAGAATAAAACTCATAAACACCATAAGGAAAATGAAAAAGATCATGTTAAATTAAATAATTTTATCTCATACAACATGCCAAATTTTCTCAAACTTGGGAAAGACACCACCTTTTGTGGAATCAAAATAATTGAACTTTTTAATCCAATATATATTTTCATTATTCATAATAAGATTTGATAAATCAACACATCATCTATGTGTCTTATTATAATTAGTAAGGGAATTTAATTCTACTTTCAAATCTTCTCCACCATTCTAAGTGATGATAAAAGCATATCTAATAGCCAATTTAGTAATATAATCAACAAATATATTCTCTTTCCTATAAACATATGATATAAAAACATTAAAAAAAAATTGAAAATATTTTTGGCGTCTATAGTTATATTTCAATGCACCGGAAAGGGGTACACTTATCCTTGTGACAATTAAGGATGTTTTTAGAACCCCGCTCAATCCAAATCTTACTACAGTCATACCTTTTAGCTAGCCTAAGTCTATACAAAAGACATAAAGATCTAACCATATGATTAATCGAATCTCCAATAGACTAGAAATTTCTACAATAATGCCTCCCTTGTAATTCCTTATAATTGCTCCATATCTAGCAACTCCAAGTTTTTCATTAGCATTCCTAACAAATTTTATCTTTATCTAGTTGGGGGAGAGGGGGTAGTCATATAGTTGGATTCATCTATTATATATATATATATATATATATATTTCTATCCTCAGTCCATTTATAGGAACTAGAACCACCACTAGCCCAAAAATTGAGACCAGGGTGAATTTTGTTTTGATAGTTCTCAATTATGCAATTCTTAATTTTACCAAAAAGAATAGAAGGATAGAGAACAAAATCTTTGAATAGCCTATTATTTCTTTCTTTCCAAATATTCCACATCACATGGGGAGACACTCAATCCAAAATCTTAGTATCAATATAAACCTTAACAAAACTATATTGAATGTATAGAAATTTAAGATTCCTAGGAAAGTCCAACAAAAAATCTAGCTTTACAAAATGAAAGACCAAACTTACCAATAGTAGGGGAAATTAATGATGATATGTCGAAATACAATATTTTCATATGTAGAATAGGAAAACATGTATATAAAGTCTCAAATATATAAATGCATCAAAATATACATATATCTAGTACTACTAGAGGGGCCCCTCAAGACACATACAAACATAACAACCCTTTGATTGAGTCTTGTGTACATACTATGGCCTAGGTGCAGCAACTGAGCCTTATAAATATATATACATTAGATGCTACTAAATATATATTTACATATGTACACGAATATGAGTACATATAGTTTGAAACATAAATAACTTTACAAACTATTTAAAACTTGTACATGAGCACTATTGGGTGTCTTAGTAGAATCCTCTCTCTGGTGTACATGCCCTAACCCAACACTAAATGTAATAATGTGCTTAGCGACACATACATGAAAAATTTATTTAATTTATATTATACATTATAATTTTTTAATATATAGCTTAACTATTTTTAAATTTTGTATATTTAAATTTAAAAATATTATATTTATATATGGGTCTTAGGAGCTAGAGGATGATCATCAGACTCCATCATATCATTTGTTGATGCATGTCTAGTACTACTATCAACATCTCATCCTAATACACTAGTAACATCTCCTAAAGCTCCAACACTTACTGAATCACCCTTAGTGTCACAATCTCCTAAAGCATCCAAGGCAACCCCAAATTCTACAACTTAAGCTACTAGTAATGACAATTGAAGTGATGTGTGTAACTGGCTAGGTAATCGTGTAGAATCAGTGCCCCGAAATAACATTTCCATGAGCAGTGATGATCTAATGCTTTGACTAGTATCAATCTGAGATAGCCCTCATAATTGCTCACCAAAATCATCAATTCCTTAGCTATGATCTTGACATCTCCAACTCATATACTCAAGCCATCTATAGAGTGTTGTGAGTTTGGTGCAAAATGTTGTGAGCTGTGTGGTGATTGTCATTGATGTGATCTATGCCTGTGGAATTGTGGGGCTCTTATGTAGTCTAAAAGTGTCCATCACTGAGTGAACTAGGATCCCCTTTATATCAAAAATATAACTAATACCCTCAAACATATTCTACAAAATATATAGTGCTAGATCCATATGTGTGTGCTATCCAGAAAGAGCATGAATATCAATTGGTAATGGTAGTCTAGCAGCTCTATATTCCTCATCAAGGGAGGTTCTTGAAGTGCTTCTCGATGCCTCTAAAGATGCTTGACTTGGATGACTCTATTGAGTGTCAATATATTGATAAAGAGAGTTAGATGTGATACTAGCAGCCACATATGTGATGTGTCCAATACTGTCAATTGCACCCCTCTAGGAAGCAATCAAAACTCTTTTAGAAATAGGAGCTAGAGTTGGAGTCATTGGAGGAATTCTTTTCCCAATGAATTGTTTAACATCTAGAGGTGGTAGACACTTTGCACTATGATATTTGTAATGATTTTCAATTCAAACATGCCCCTATCCACAATAATCTGGAATATCTAAGTTGTTGATGTTGAGCCCCATGCGGAATGTAATATACAACTACTATGTAAAGTAAAGAGGAATCAATCATTATTAGGATAATGACCATGCACAACTAAGAAATGAGGATAGATCATACTAGCGATAACAATATCTATGCAATGTGTTACTCAATAACCCCTTACCCTACCTTGGGTACCCTCATATGATGGAAACAATTCTTGTTTGATGACATATTTTGGGGCCACCCTCTTGACATCCTCAAAAGATGCATCTCAAAAAATTTCAGCTCTAAGTTCTATAGATATGACAACTAATATATCAGGGGTAAAAGAATGATGTTCTCTAAATCTAGCAATCAGATACTATGAGCTCCTATATATGGTCGCATAGATGTCTCTATATATACCATCATTTGACGTGAGTATATACTGCTCTAATCTAGTAACATTTTTCTCTACAAATGAAAATATGCATCAATATCAATGCATGGAGGTGTCATAGTAGGAGTTGCACCATGAATTATACAAGGACCTATACCAAGAGCCACAATAGGAACCATGAGTCGTAACAAAAGCCCCACCACGAGCCACACCATGAGCTGCACCATGAGCTACACCACAAGTCACACCACGAGATGTACTACAAACTACATGATGAGATGCATGATGAGCCACACTAATTTCAATCACAATAAGAGCCTCATCACCCTCAGGCTGATGACTAGGTTGATCATGTGAAGTCATATCTACAATGATTGAGCTAATATATATTGGAAATACACATATACCTACATGTGCAAAAAGTTACTATGATTGAGCTAGAGAACTAGTTAAATTTACAATAGTCTAGGACATAAATTTATATTTAAAAGATGCAAATATACATCATCTAATCTACACATCTATATCATACATGAGAAAGAGAGCTTGCCAAGGTTAAGATTAGAATTAGGGTTACATAATTAGGGTTATATAGGGTTAGGGTAAGGGTTAGGATTAGAGATAGAGATTGGATTAGGGTTAGAGTTAGGGTTTGAGTTAGAATTAGAGTTTTAAGCTTAACAATAGGGGAATAGTTAAAGTTTAGGTTAGCATTAGGGTTAGGGTTACAATTAGAGTTATAATAAGGGTTTGAGTTAGAGTTAGAGCTAGTTAGGGTTCAAGATGGAGTTAGAGTTAGAGTTATAATTAAGATTAGAATCAGGGTTAGAGAGCTAGGGTTATATATAGGGTTAGGATTAGGGTTAGGGTGGAATTAGACTTAGTATTAGGGTTAGGGAACTAGGGCTAGGGTTGGGGTTTTAGATAGAGTTAGGATTCTAAGGTTATGGTTATGACTAGGATTCTAAGGTTATGGTTATGACTAGGATTCTAAGGTTAGGGTTAGAATTAAAGGGTTAGAGTTAGGGTTTGAGTTTGAGTTAGAATTATAATTAGAGCTAGAGTTAGAGTCAAAATTAGAGCTAGGGTTAGAGTTAGAATTAGACTTCTAATGTTAACAATAGGGCTATAGTTAAAGTTTGGTTTAGTGTGTTAGGGTTAGGGTTACAATTAGAGTTAGGGTTAAAATTAGAATTAGGATTAGGGTTAGGGTTAGGGTTACATTATGGTTAGATTTAGGCTTTGAGTTAGAACTAGAGTTAGATTTAGGGTTTGGCTTAGGGATAGGGTTAAGAATTGGAATTATAGTTCTAGAGTTAATAATAGGGGCATAGTTAAAGTTTGGGTTAGCATTAGGGTTAGGGTTAGGGTAAAAATTGGAGTTAGGGTTAGAGTTAGAATTAGAGTTCTAGGGTTAAAAATAGGGGTATAGTTAAAGTTTAAGGTTCAAGTTAGAGTTAGAGCTAGTGAGGGTTCAAGCTAGAGTTAGAGTTAGAGCTATAATTAAGATTAGAATTAGAATTAGGGTTCTATTTAGAGTTAGAGCTAGGGTTAGGGTTAGGGTTAGAGATAGAATTAGGATTAAGGTAAGGGTCAAGGTTAGAATTAGGGTTAGAGTTAGGGTTAGAGTTTTTGTTAGAGTTGGAAATAGAGTTACGGGTTGGCTTAGGGTTAGCATTAAGATCAGAATTAGGATTACAAAACTAGGGTTGTATAGGGTTAGGGTTACGGTTAGACATTATATTATTATTTTTCATTTTCTAATGTTATACTAATATTTTTCTAAATTTGTTTTCTAATGTAAAATTAATATTTTTTTAATATTCTAGATTAATAATTTTTTAATATTTTCTAATATTCTAGGCTAATGTTTTTAAATGTTTTTAAATATTTTTCTAATATTCTTGACTAATGCTATTTAAATATTTTCTAATATTTTTCTAATAAAACTAATATATAATTAACCAATCAAAAAATTATAAAAAAGAAATTAATATAATTAACTAACATTAATAAGCAATAAAGATATTAAATTAACACTAAAATATTATTCAAGAACTTAAAAAAAAAAACATTCAAATAATCACATGTAAACATACCTAAAATAGAACAACGACCAAAACCTAGAGGAAAAAGATGCAACTTGCTTAGCATGCTAGCACATTCGCTCCAACGTCATAAGCATTTTTACTCCATTGTAAAAATGAAACAAAAATAGAAAATGATGAATAAAAAGTGAAAAATTTTAACTTTCCTATATTGATGTGAACCTTTTTAAGTACTTATGTTCAAGAAAACACATCCATTTATTTTTAAATATGTTCATGCAAACATATATGTGAGGAATGTTCATGTGAATGTCCTTTAAATGTTCACGTGAACATTGAGTTGACACAAACAATCGAAAAATGGAAATCTAAAACAATTTCTAATTTTCTTCATTCCACAAAAATGCCACCCACTATTATTGGATCACCCTATTGCTATTATAAGGTTTAATGTCTACTATAACCAAAACTACCAAAAAGGGCATGAACTTAACATTTAACCATGACATTAAAAAAATAAAAATAAACAAACGTACAGGGGCTAGTTCCCCTCTTTCTCCTCCAGTTCCTCTCCCTCCTTCTAATCATAATCCTCCATCGTTAGTTTGTCTACCTCCTTGATGTATTTTTCCATTAGAGTCTTGTGTGAGTCGTTTGCTAGCAATTTAAAGAGGGAGCAAGTGGTCTCATGTTATTTTCCTACTTCTTTATCCTCCTTGTTCACCTGTAGAGAATATAGAGTGGTGGATGGAAAATACATGAACTTCGTACAAAACTTAGCAAGGGTTCCAAATTTATGGAGCATGGCTTCCTAATTGTTGACCAAGTAATGCATGGATTTCTCTAGCCTTTCCAACTGAGTTTTTCTTTTATCCTTCACATGGATGTGATGCCCTTTCTTCCTCCCTTAATAGCATCCTTGATAGGGGAGATGATATCTTCCCCCAAGCTTTTCTCAAGGGATGGTTTGGCTTCCAGAGTGTTCAAAATGTGGAAAGGGTTGGGAACATCCTTTCTCTTGGAGCCAAGGTGAATAAGTTTCCTCCTCTTCCTGATGGTTTTCATTTCAATCTTCGTGGACTTAGAACTCACCTCCTATTTGATAGGTGTCTTAAATTTTTCCATTTTGAGCCTTTTACTAGACCTCCTAGTAGCCTTATTACTCTGACTAGTATCACTATCAAAATCAATAATAGTGATGTTTTTCCTTGTAACTAGGGTCTTTATGTCCACCTTCTTTGAGGTAGACCAAGGGCTAGGGTTCGTGGAGACTTGAGGCATAACATTGGCAAGGGGATTAATTAAAAGAGGTGGATTAAGGGTGAGTTGTAATTTATAGAGTTCAAACATGAAGGCCTGGTGTAGGATATAAAAATGTCTTCCTTCCTCCCTCTTTCTCCCAACATTGAAAATACCATCCTCCATCGAATGCAAAATAAGTTGTGGGAAGGAAATCAAGTCTTGGTTCCTAGAGTGGTTTAAAATAGGAAAGTGGGAATAGTACAACACCTAGAACCAATCTTCAAGTGCAATGTAGTGCATAATAATGTAGCACACAATGCCCCAAGGTTTGGATAGTTTCTCCCTCGAGAATTGACCTTGCATGCGAATAAGATCCTCCTTAGGGAGAAAGAACTTCCTCAAGCTCATTTCATCAAAAGCTATGGCTTGTTTACACCAATTCCTTCCCTCGAGAGATAGACCACCAACTTTCATGATGAGCTTCTCTTTCATTTTAAAAACCACCCAATTAATGTCCACCTTCCCATTATTCTGGGTGTTGAAAAATTGTAGAGACACATGCTCATCATACCCTTCAATGCCTTCCATGAATGACAACAACCTACCTTCATGAAAATAGACCTATACCAACTCTCTATCCTTGATATAGTCTTCCATCTTATTTGGATCAATACAATTGCTGACACCCATGTCAACATCGAGCTCAACCACCAAATCCTCAATTTGCACCAACATCAAGCCATGTTGTATGATAAAATTTGGAATCCAGGGAAGTTTACAGATATAATGCTAAAAATGAATATGAGGAAGCAGTCAATTCCTATCATTAAATTACAAGGAATCACGATTTCTAATCTCCCTCCAATTTGAGCATGTGTGAACGATACCTTTCCCATCGAAGTTAACCATTGCTAGGTGTAACCCTTATGCATTGAGTAAAGAGAAAGGGAATTCCCATTATGTTTCTTAACAATGTTTATCTTTGGTAATAATATCCTTCTAATGAAATATACACGGATCATCCTCTTGCCAATGTAATTAATGGTTACACTGAGAGAATCTAAAATTGGAATAATAAGAAAATATTCCCAACTTTATAGCCTTTAATCAAATGATTTTTTCCACCCTCCTCGATCCGTACCAATATGCCACTTGTCATACTTCATCATGTTACACTGCAATGAACACATTCACTTTCCACCATGATTTGTGTTGATGGTGGGGTTTGGCTGACATCATCCCATTCCTTTATTCCTTCCATGTTATGACCCATTTTAGCTACATCATTCACAACTCCATTACCTTCTCAATAGATGTATAATCTATGTGGACTTCATGAAGTCCAACAAAAAAGGTACAAATTTCCTATATTATCTCTTTGATAATTAACATAGAATAATTAACATTGACCTTCACCCTTCACAACTTTGATAATTAACATAGAATATACCTTGATAGTTAGTCTATTAATTCTCATAACTTTCACCATCCTCATTCCCTATAACATGTCCAAGGCTTCCACTTCATTATTTGACCCCCCTCTATAGTCCCCAACATAAGAAACCACTAGCTTTCTAATATTATCCTGGACAACACCACTAGCTATAGACCTATTAGTAATGGTCAAGCTATCAAAATTTATTTTGATCCAAGTTTCTAGGGAGTTCAAAATAGTTTTAATATCCCTCCAAAGAAAAGGGATAATGTATGAGGAGGTCTTGAATAGATTTTGCTTCATTGTACATAACATAACATAACACATAGCAGTTGGTGAGCTGAAATCCTTTCTTCTGTAGGTTATCAATGGTGATGATTTCCCCATGTATATTTTTCAACCAAAATAAATTGATCCACTATCCTAAGGCTTCACCTCCTTCAAGACAACAATTATAAGTAGATTTCATCATGAAGTCATCGAAGGGGGTTAGTCTCCAAACTAAATAATCTTCTAACAGGGCGGATGGGATATGATAATTCCACATCTTTTCCTAGAGCTCCAAAGTAACCTCATCCTAGTATTTTCCTAATTATGAAGTCTTTTCCATCTGCTATCAAGGGTGATGTAGTTACAAACCCAAGTACTACATTGCTTGGTACAATAATCTCTTAGAGGTTGAAATCTACTATACACGAGGGGTTCATCCTAGAGCCATTGACCCTTCTTAAAGTCAATGAATTACTCCCATTCCCTAAAACCTAGTGTGTACATTTAATTCAATAGGTTTTTATAATTACATTGTTGCAAATTTTTGATCTAGGGGGGAGCATAATTTTCCAAAGATGATGATGCAACAAGTCACCCCTTAGATACTTGGCTCTAGTGATACTACACCAGTTGCTCAAGGAGTTCACCAATCTCCATCCAATTTTAGCCAAGAGGGCCATATTCAAATGCCTTATCTATCTAATGTTAAGACCCCCCAAGGAATTAGGTCTACAGACTTTCTCCTAGATCACCAAGCTTATTCAAGTCTTATGCTCTGTTTCTGGCCATAAAAAATTCCTTTTTAATTTTTTCAATAATATCTTTATATCTACTTGGTAGTTTAAAGAGAGAGAGGAAGTACACAGGAATTCCCTATAAGGAGGCCAAGAGTAGCTTAAGCTTCTTGACACTACTTAGGATTTTCCTTTCCATCCCACAAGCTTCCTTTGTATGCATTCCACTAGCCCATTCTAGTACTGTGAAAACACCTCTTTAATTGTGAGAGGAAGGCCAAGATAGGTATTAGGTAAGTTTTCCTCCTACCATTCCCAAATTCTCATCACCTTTCTCCTTATTTTATTATTCATATTTAAAAAATACACTTTGATTTTCTGATAATTTATATATTCACCTAAAACCTTTACATAATGGTTGAGAAGGATATTACAAGATCTTTCTTCATGAATAGAAGATAGGAAAACAAGAAGGTGGCATCAAAAAATTTTTGGAACACCTATGGAGGGCTCAAGGATGTAGGTCTTGTGCCTTTTATCTTGCCAATATTTGCAAGGGCCTTTAAGTTTCTACCAAGAACCTCTGCCACAATGATGAATAAGTAAGGATAAAGGAGATCTTCTTGTTGAATACCTTGAGAGGAGGTGAAAAATATGCCTCAGGCTCCATTTAACTAGACTGAGAATAGGAAAATGTTAATTGCAACCTTGATTATTATAAGAAAATTCTCTTTGAATCCTAACTTGGTCAGAATATCAAACAAACATTCCCTCCTTACCTTATCATCAGCCTTAGAAATTTCAAGTTTTAGAGCCATACCTAGGTTCCCACACTTCTACATGGAACGAATTAGCTCATGAATGGTAATGACCACATGCAGTATGTGTCTCCCAGGGACAAATCCATTCTAGTAGGGGCCTATAAAATTAACAATTAGGGGCTTAATTTAGTTCACCATGACCTTAGAGAGGATCTTATAAACTATATTGCATAGGCCTATGGGTCTAAATTGCTTGAGATGTCTCAGTCCATCCATCTTTGGTAATAACACAATAAGATATGTTACAAATGCATAGTCAACTTGATTATAGGGATAATGTATGATAGTCTACATATGACAACTACCCTTAATAAAAATATTACATGTATGATACAAAAAATAAATTTCTAGATAGATAAATTTCCATGAGTTGAATATGACCACATCAAAACTAAATTCTAAAAATAATACTTTCAAGATATAGAGGCGGACTTAGCTTTTTGTGTTCTTCAAACTACCAAGGCCATGTCTTTGTATTTTTTCACGTTGGAAAAATGGATTTTAAATGGTATCAAGAACCTAATTTGAACTATGGGTCTCTCAATTCGAGGTTTGATGAATTCTAGAGTCAACTTCAGGAGGGCTCTACCAACTTGGAGATAGATTATGGTAATGGGTTAAAAATTAAGATAGAGAGGTTACTAGGGAGATTGGAAAAATTAGAGAATAATATGAATGGGATTCTCAATAGTAGCCAAGACATTAAGTTTGAATCAGAAAATTTCCTTAACAAGGTTATTGATATAATGGAACATGACCTTGGTACATTGGTAGTACTATATGTAGATGTTGATAGTTCCTTTGGGAAAATTATTCAGCCTAGTAAATGTATATGTTTGAACACTAAGAAGAATATTGTTGTAGATCCTTCTCAATATCTCCTTGATATTAAGGTTGTGGTGCAAGGATGATGGATATGAAAGATGAGATGACTTACTCTACTAAAGAGTTTTCTTAATCCTCCTTGTTTTGTTCCTTGTTAGTTTTAATCTTTAGGGTTTGGTTGTGTCTCTTGTTGGTCGAGTCTTTCTCTATTTTTGTCTCTACTTCTTTGGGGTAGTTGTTGTGTTATTGGATTCTCTAGCATAGTTTTATCATGAAGCTTAATGTTAAATCTTATGTCTCTATTATAAGGGGTTTTTGGTCTACTAAAATATGTTTTTTTTCCTAATTAATACAAAATTGAACATAACTTTTCGATTTATTCCTACTAGGATATTGTTGGGAAATTATCTCATTTAGACTATTAGTATATATTATGTAAAAATTAAAGAGAATAAATTATTATGAAAATGATTCATGATGTGAAGTGAGCCTTGTATATTAGGCCAAGCTAGGTAGCAATGAGAAAATGATCTTCTGTAATATAGAACAAAAGGAAAAACACTTGGAAAGTGTCCCCCAAAAAGGAAAGAATAAAAATGAAGTTCATATACTATTGATATAAAGAGTGATGTATGGAGATTTCATCAATAAACCTCAATAACTATATTTATCATGATAGTACAATACAAAAGCCCCCTCAAAGGAGAGAAGAGTGGAGACTATAACCCCGCATAAGAAAGTGTTCTCAAAGTCATTGAGGAAATTCTTAAGAAAAATGGGAATCTAAGGATGAAGGTAAACATATTCCTTTAAGAGGAAAAACATTTTCTAGAAGATGAAGAAGTCATGTTCGAAGCCCAACTGAAAGAAGATAAGAAGGCTCAAACATGAACTTCAAAAAATTGATTAAGTGCCTTTATATATGTGTTTCTCATAGAAAATATGTGAACACATTGCTAAAAAAATTACAACGATAGATTCCAAACCCATGATTAAGTTATCAAGTTTATGATCCCACCTCATGTAAATGCAATTCTCTAACAATAAGTTATTGGTGGTTTCATTTAAAACATAACACACTATGAAGTAGATATCAACTTCTTTGTTAATTAGCTTTCTTGATTCATGTAAAAGCCAAAATATGTCATTAGAAAAAGGAAAAAAATTGGGTATGTGTAGAATCATGGCGGACCAAAAAGTGGAGATGTGAAATAAAAACAAGTCTTATAACATCCAAAATAACTTTAGAAATTGTGTTGACATTTTCCCCCAAATAATAATACCAAACTAAAAAAACCATTAACTAAGAAAATTAGATACTTTTTATATCAAATACCCATTATATATGGTATTTGATATATCAGGTACCTGTTATATCAGGTGCACGATCCATTGCCACTAATACTAGATGAATCTCATGGAATTTGGAGGGTTTGGAATCAAACTTAGTGATAGGTTGAGATTCTCTCATCATTGATCCATGTGATTAAAATTCTATTGGTCAAATTTATGTCATTTTTGTTTACTATAGAATGAGACAAATAAATAAATTTTTCTTTTAATTGTCTTTTTAATTATAGATTGGTGCATATACTTTATATTATGAGTTTATAACATATACTATATAGTATAGTATTATATTATGTAGGATATAGAATATTATAAATTATTGTGTATAGTATATATGTTAGCATGCGTAGTACTTATAGTGTATAAATTTAATATACTATCTATATTTAATTTACTCTATAAAATAATTTTATAGTATGTATATTTAATTATAATATACATTTCATTATAGTATGTATACATTACAGTATATATATTGTTTTATAGTGCATATTAAATTATATAATATATATTATAGTAATTATAACTTAGTAATTATATGGTATATATTATAATGATTATATAGGGGCATATTTTATAATAATAATTATATAACTTTTGACACATTTCATCACAACATATGTCCCTAGGGGTCCTAGGAATCCTAGTGACATATTTTATTTGTTCATATGGGTCCAAAGGGGTCACAAGATATTCTATGATCCCTTAGGACACATTTTAGGATTACATATGTGCCTAGGGGTTCTAGGACCCCTTGGGACATATTTCATTTGTTCATATGGGTTGAAAGAGGTCATAGGATAACTTAGCTCCCCTTTTGATAGACTTTGTGACAACATATGTCCCTAAGGGTCCTAGGAACCCTAGGGACATAATTCATTTGTTCATATGGGTTGAAAGGGGTCATATGATAACCTATGACCCCTTTTGATACATTTCATTTCGAGATATGAGCCCTAAGGACATATTTCATCTATTTATATGAGTTAAAAGGGGTCATAAGATAACCTATGACCCCTTTCAACATTTCTAATGAAAACATCTATCCCTAGGGGTCCTATGATTCCTAGAAACATATTTCATTTGATAATATGTGTCAAAAGGGGTCATAGGTTAATCATAGGATAACCTATGACACCTTTCAACATATTCCATGAAAACATATATCCCAAGGGGTCGTATGATTCCTAGTGATGTATTTCATTTGTTCATATGGCTTAAAAGGGGTTATAGGAAAATCTATGACCCCTTTCAACACATTTAATAAATAAATATGTCCCTAGGGATTGTAGGACCCCTGAGACATAATTCATTTGTTCATATGGGTCCAAAGGAGTCATAGGATAACCAATGACCATTTTTTGACATATTTCACATCATAACATATGTCCCTAGGGGTTCTAGGACTACTATAGAGACATATCTCATTTGTGGGTGAACCCACAATAATGGGTTCCACTTTAGTGGGATGAACAAAAATGAAAAAAATTGCAAAATGAGAAATTGAGTTTACCATATGTTTGCGCGAACTTTTTTTTAAAAATCATGTTCATGCGAACATATTTTGTATGTTCATGCGAACATATGTGATAAATATTTTCACGCAAACATGATTTTCATGTTTGTGTGAACATACATTCATGCGAGCATGGTAAACATGTTCGCGCGAATGCCATGTTTGCACGAACATGCAAAATCACAAAAAATTTAACCTTTTTTTCATTTCTTTTTCTTTTTCTATTTTGACTGCAATAATTGTAGGAGAATGATCACCTACTGCAAAATAAAAAATGTCAAAATGTGCTGCTCGAAGCAAGCTTTCCAATGACTATAATTTTAATACATAATTTAATCATTAAGACTTTCAAATATGAGTTCAACTCATTATAGGTTCATTACCGATTGAACATCAACCGAATTTGACACGTCAAGAATATTAGTAAATTAGGTCAATTTTTTTTTGAAAAATATGGAGGAACTGGCTTATTGAGATACCTTTCTATTCAAAATTTTTTTTTAAAAATGGTTTATGATAAATTGACTTCAAATTATCTGTGTCAAACAGAATGTATGTTTGAATTAGGGTTCATGTCACTTCAAAACTTCATAAACTATACAATATTCAACCAAAATGAATCAAACCAAATGTATCCTCTAGATATTGATGTTACAAATCTAATGTCAAAAGAATTACTTCATTATCATTTGTAGAAAAAAAAGTTATGTTTGTCAAATGGACTGTCACTTTTTAAAATATTGAATTTTATTATGTACCACTTTTGAGAGGAGATAAAAAAAATTGACATAAATAATTTTTTTCTTAGATTAAAAAATATGGTTACAAAATAGGAACAAAGTACTCAAAATCACTAGTTTATTTCATCTTAAAATTATTTATAGTTTTGGAGATATAGTCAATTGAACATGACGTTTGTTGCAAAAATATTGATTTCAGTGTCAAAATTGGTCAGAAAGTGGAACCCATTATTGTGGGATCACCCTTGTTCATATGTGTTGAAAGGGGTCATAAGATAAAATATGACCCCTTTTGACACATTTCATGACACCATATGTGCCTAAGGGTCAGAGGATTCCTAGAGACATATTTCATTCTTTCATATGGGTTGAAAGAGGTTATAGGATAACCTATGACCCCTTTAGACATATTTCATGACAACATATGACTCTAGGAGTCGTAGGACCCCTGAGGAAAAAATTCATTTGTTCAAATGGGTTCTTTAAACACATTTCATGACAACATATGTCCCTAGAGGTCCTACCCCTAGGGACATATCTCATTTGTTGTGTTGAAAGGGAATATAGGATAACCTATGATGCCTTTCAACATATTTCATGACAATATATGTGTTTAGGGGTTCTTGGACCCCTAGGGAAATATTTCATTTTTTCATATGGGTTGAAAGGGGTTATAGAAGAGTCTATAACCCCTTTCAACACATTTCATGATAACATATGTGCCTAAGGGTCCTAAGACCACTAGGGACATATCATACATGTTCAAAAGGGTTGAAAGGGATTATAGCCCGAAACATATGACCCCTTTCAACCCATTCGATGAAAATATATGCCCATAGGTGTCTAAGGACCCCTAGGGACATATCTTATATGCTCAAATGGGTCCAAAAGAGTCATATAGAAACATTGGATCTCTTTCAATCCATTCAATGACAACATATGTTCCTAGGTGTCCTAGGATCATTAGGGACATAGCTTATATGTTTGAATAGGTTGAAAGGGGTCATAGAGAAACCTATGACCCCTTTTGACCCATTGAATGAAAACATGTCTCTCGGGGTCCTAGGACCCCTACATGCATATCTCATATCTTTTAATGGGTTGAAAGGGGTTATTGGGCAACCTCTGACCCCTTTTAACCCATTGTACAATAGCACATGTCCCTAGGGGTCTAGCTAGTAACCCTATGACATATCTCATATGTTTGAATGAGTTGAAAGGGCTCATAAGATAACCTATGACCCCTTTCTAATCATTTAATGAAAATATATGTCCTTGGGGTCCTAGGAATCCTATGGATATATTTCATATGTTTGAATAGCTTGAAAGCGGTCATAGGCTACCACATAACTCCTTTGGACCTTTAAGTACATATATACTATTGTCAAATGGGTAGAAAGGTGTCATAGTGTACCAAATGACTCCTTTTGACCCATTCGACCATATTATGTGTACTAAGTGGTTGTAGGACCCTTAACAACATTAATAATCTTCTCAAATGGGTCATAATGTGTTAGAGGGCATTCTATGACCCTTTTTGACCTATTTAAATATTATGTGTTATTTTGGGTCTTAGGACCCCTAACTATATAAATAATATGTTCGAATGGGTCATAGGGTAACTTATGATCCCTTTTGACCTATTCAATCACATTGCATATGCTTAAGAATTCTAAGACCTGTAACGACAAATGTAATGTGTCTGAATGGGTCAAAAGGGGTCATAGGGTACTTTATGGCCCCTTTTGACCATTTTGATCCTAGGACCCCTAAGGACATAGATAATGTGTTCAAATGGGAAAAAGGAAAAATAGGGTACCCTATTACCCTTTTCAATCTTTTGACATTTTTATGTGTGGTTAAGGGTTCTAAGACCCTATAAAAAATACATATTAAGGTCCTCAAAAGAGGTCATAAGTAATATATTAAATATAAATAAATAAAAAATATTTTTCTAAAAAAAATGATTTCTTCATGATGAAAAATGGGTTTTCGATATATCGGATCAGATACTTAATTTAGGCTTGGTAGTGCTTTGGATACCAAGCCTACATGGTCTATACCAAAAACATCCCAAAAATGTATTTTTACCTTGTTTCTCTAAGTTTTTGACTTTGAGCCTGTAATTGACGACTTCTTTTCACTCGTATTAGATGAAACGAAAAGGGTTTCTTAGTAATGTTCTAAATTTTTCATTGATATAATGTTTGTCAAATCATAAGTTCAATAGGTAATTTTTACTTATTTTTTAATGGAGTTAGTTATAAAGTGTTGATTGACATACTAATTGAAAAACAACTATAGCTTTCAAATGGTAAAACATTTTTGAAATCTGAATGTTGTGGCACATTTTATGATTTGTCTACTACAATTAAAAAAATTAAATAAAATGTGATAATTTTTTGAATTAGTTAAGGTGGTCAAATATGAGAGATTTTTTTTCTAAAAATGTTGTAGCAAAAAATTTATAAATAATTATTTTATTGGAACAAAAATACCCAGAATATGCATCACGTCTAGCCATGAGTCTATTTCTTATATCTAGAATCTTAGAAAATTTATTATTATTTGATTGTCATTAAGGTGGTTAGACATACACCAAATTCTTTTTTTTTGTCCTCAAATTTTTTATCACTACATTAAAATAAGAATTTTTGACTGATGAGATTAAATTTTTTTCACATAAGACCAAGTAGTTTAGAAACTACATTCAATTTTCTAAAAATTCTACTTTTACAGGTTTTTAATATAAATGTCACTACTAATTCAAAATTACACATCAAGTTGACATAAACCTAATTTGTTGATTTTACACTGCTACTTTAAGGAATAGTTTGGCACACCATGATCCTACACATACCCTTTCTTAAGGCTTACATACGGTATAACTAATCTTCATTTTGAATCTAAAAGGAATGATCCATTCTTCTTGACATTATACATCTATGTAGTTTATGCACATCTTAGTGATGATGGAAAGTATACATCTAAAATTGTTATCTTCCTAGGTTTAGCTACCACTTCATGAGGAAAAAGGAACCGCAACATAGTTTCTTATTCCTCAACTAAATTAAAATAATATGCAACAAGTATAATAGTTTTCTCTCAATACATACAAAAATAATTTAGGGACCTACAAATCAATCTATAATCTTCTATTACAATAATCAAAGTGTTCTCAAGCTTGATTGCAATATAGTATTAAACAAAAAGATCAAGCATATTGAAGTTGATGCCACTTCACTCGAGAATGTATTCATAAAAATAACATTTCACTTCAATTTTCTTCTACTCAAGTTTATATTGTACTAAGAGAGAAATGTTGAAAATTTCATTAAAATAATATTCATCTAAGAGGAAAATGTAGAAAATTTCATTATTTACTCCATGCACATTGTTTCTTGAAATTTTCACTATTTTTAACTATTCCTTTATTATTTAGCAATTATAATATTTTATTAATTATTTTTGAAAATTACAACATTATTTTGTCTTAGATTTTTAAGTAAAAATGCACAATTATAAATAAAATATAATAATTTTCAATAAATTTTTTAATGATTATAAATTTTAATAGTTTTAATAATTTTTAATTAATAATAATCATGAATATAAATCAAATAATGTAATAAGGAAAAAAAAACAATTTACACATGTACTATTAAATAATACAATGAAAAGTATTTAATACATATAAGATACAATTTTCTAAATATACAGTAATTACTCACGATTGCCCTCTCTGTGCTTCAAATCAATCGTACATTGTTCTCTTTTTATTAATAATATCTAGAAATAAAAAATAAAAAATGCTAACATCACTATGGATGTTGACAAATGACCAAAATTACATTCAATACTGACCAGACAATTTTCATGTACATTTCATATAGGCTAAAAACATCCAGAAATGACCAGACTAAAGTCGGCAACAAAAATTATAATGAATACTTGCCTAAATTACCCCCATCAATCTCAGAGTCTGGTTCATTTACAGCAGCCTGTTCAATTTTATACTGCTAGGTTGTTTTAATTTTCCTATTTACAATGTATTCAATGATAAAAGTTAATCAATAATAAGAATCACAGTCAATATCTCATTGTACTATACTGCTTCTATGACATAAGCAGTCATTGCCCGTTGTGGGTATTGTTAACCCAACATAGTAACGTATGACTTAACTTTATATTTGTGATAAATCAATGTGCGAACTTTATGAATACAAAATTTTTAATTCAGTCTGGATGAAATAAATATCATATTTTCCCTGCTATGTGTAAGAACCATGTCCTATTTAAAATTTGCCTCATTATCATTTGCAGAAGAAGATGAAGAGAACCAATCAAAACACTGTGGAAAAGTTGAAATGATAAATCATTAACCATAAATAACTAGTTTAATTCATATATAATCATAACATTGAGATGTTGATCTGCAATGTCACATCTTTAACATGTATAGGTATGTTCAGTGTTACATCAATAATGGTGATAACTAATCACATTTCAAGCTTATGACAGAAACATAATACCAAAGTTTCTGATCCACTCACAGCAATTTATAATGCATTACTTTACTTTAGTTTCCAGATTTACATAGTTCTCAAATTACAATCTCTCACACACACACACACACACACATTAGTACATCTCAATGATGAACAAATACAATCAAAACTAAGTTAACCTTTCCTGTTGTGTTCTTCAGTGTGTCATGTCTCCAAAGTTGTAAGATGTCATCTATCTGCTATTTGAGATGGAAGTGTGGCCCAAGCATTTTAACCTCACCAACGACAGAATGAATACTCCCCCAAGATTCCTCTTGACATGAAGAATTCCCTAACCTTGGCATGAGAGGCCTAGCTTCCTGGATCAAGATGGATCAGATGGATCCAGTGCTGCCGTAAAACACACTACATTGCAACGATGTGCCTAGTAGCCTAATCACGAAATTTAGAAGGGAATAAAAACAAAACTACACATCTACACATATGTAGTAAAACCCAATAAGCATAGCCACATACACATATGCATTATCTGAGAAATCAAATGGCTTGGCCAAGCACTTTACAAAGCCAGATTTAATAGTAGAAGAAACAAGAACAACATGTATCCATTTTATAGAACTGGCAAATAGAAGAAAGTAAACGTGAAGTATCTATCTATCTTTCTCATAATTGTTATATTGTACCAAGCCATGAAGGAAAAATATGCGTTTATATGCTAACAACAACAAGTTGTTCAACTAAATCTGATTTACATTTGAAGAATGCATATGTTCATTCCCTCTTTAAGGCACAACCAAACATAGAATGCTGGAAAGAATACTTTAGCATATGGTACAACCAATCATGTATTGTTAAAAAATGAACTATTGTAATTGTTTTATATATGCATGACCTATCTGTTCTTATGGTATAATCAACACATCTTTTCTAAATTTAATGCTTTTTAACTTCAGATAACTAATAGAAATTTAGTTGTGAAAGAAAATAAATAAATTTAAATTTAAATGAAGGAACTACAATTTATTTTTCTTAAAGTTCTCTACCAACAGTACTCCCTAAAAAAATTGGAATCAGTTAGAACAGTCAACATAATAGGCTCGATAATACATTAAGGAAACTAAGAATGTTGTATGTCATATCCCAAAGAACTAAGTTCCAACTATATTTATAACTAAATACCATTCATGGAAAAATCTTCTCATTCCAACATTTAAACCCTACTAAAAATAGTTTGATAATGCTCTAAACAATATAAGAAGTTTCAATGTTGTTTCCAGGCTTCATGAAATAGTTGTGTAGATGAAACATACCATTAAACAAATACATGTTCTAAGGAAAATCCATTAAACAACAAGAGCAATAAATTCAACAAACACATTCAATACCCATGTTTTAAGGAAATCCATTGAACAAGCATATGGAGCTATCAATTACAGAATAAGCATTGGCAGAAGATCATAGCAAAATGGAACAATAAAAAATATGGCTAAGCAAGGGTACATCCCATATGATTGGCATCCTATGGCTAAGAAGTGGTTTCACCATACAACACCATAACTATGACATAAAAGGGTTTGTTGTAAAAAGAATATGTTGATTATCTAAGAGTAATTTCTATGTGTGTACATGATCTCAATGTTCTAATACCCAGATTTACTCAACTCACATGGTATGAGCAAGGAAGTCTGGTCTAGGGCTTTTCCTTAGGTGAAGTTTCTAGACAAAAAAAAACAAATAGGGTTGATTATGCTCCTAGGACAATGTTGGACAGTAACAAATTGGGTTAATGGTTATGAAAGAAGTAAAAGTATCATTTTGTAGATAGTGAATTTACAACTATAATTTAGATTTTCAACCTCACAATACTTATTCCAAAAGCAATGAAATGTTGCAAAATCAGGAAATCACACCCAAACATTGAAAATACTAAATAATTAAAGAGATGTAACTTGATGTTTTTTGTTTTCCACGTCTTATCTCCTTGCTCACCTAGTCTTTTCCTTCTCTCGAAGCCACCGTGCCCTCATTTTTCCACAAGACCCCATTTTTCTATCCTCTCTTCCCCTAACTGACCTAATTTTTTTCTCCCTCTTTGTAATAAAATAGGTTTTGTTTTGTTTCAAAATTTGAAAGAAAAAAAGGTTTTTATTGTTTTCAAAAATAAGTTTTTTTAAATGCACTCATATATATATATATATATATATATATATATATATATATATATAGTTTAAACACATAGATATTTTTTAATGAATACATATGTATGGTTTGATGAACACACACATATATTTTTAAAGGAAAAATAGAAATACTTTAAGTTCCTTTTCAAAGCAAAATAGAACCTTTATTTATATATTAAAATCAAACATCAAAAATCTTCATTATTGTTTTAATAATAAAACAATTCTTTCTATCCATCTTTCATAACAAATTAAATAGCAACCACTTCAACCACACTCATCATGATAATCCTTGCATTCACTCAGACACTCACAACCAAAAATGAGTCAGTATCAATCATAATCAATGTATCACAACTTAATTACATCATCATTAAAAAATACAATATTAACTTAATCACATAATAAATCACAACATTTAAGAACACTTCAAATGACATCATCATCATAATGTAATGTCTCATGTAGTTCCATATTAAAATAACTCATTTTATTTTGGTAAGTCTAAAATGCTAACTTTCATTATCTAAAATTATGATTAAACCATCTTTGACCAAGTCAACATTTGACTAATCACCACATAAGCAAGAAATGAAAATGATGCTAGGGCAAGATGTGACATCCTTCCCCACTAAGAAAAAGGCATCATCCTGATGGCTTTCACAACAAAATTTAGTATACATATACCAAAATTGTTATCCAATCTAAAATAAAATAGCTATACAAAAAGATAGGGAAAATATTTCTGTAAATCCTCTGCATCTTCCCAAGTGGCACTATCCATGCCAAATTGGTCCCATTGGACCTTATACTAGAGAACATCCCTATCTTGTACCGTGAAGGTATGTTGCTCAATGATTTGGGTGGACTAAACTGCCATCACCCCCAAAAACTATACCTATAACACATGCTAGTCAAGAACATGAGATACCTCAAGATGATAGGGCTTAAGCAAGGACACATGGAAGACGTCATGAATTTAGGCCAAATGAAGTGGCAAATAAAGATGATAAGCAAATAGATTGATGACTTCTAAGACCTTGAATAGACCAAAAAATCTCAGGGAAAGCTTTGAACTCTTGCCAAATGAGATTGAACTCTTTTGTGACCTAACACTTAGAAACACTTTATCCCCAATTTGGAACTGGCAAGAAGTGTGTTTCTTTTTCGCATAACTCTTCTATCAATTTTCTACCTCCTTCAGCCAACCACAGATTAAGTTCACCTACTCTTCCATCTCTCTTAGCATCTCAAGACCCACAATAACCCTATCCGCAACCCTATCCTAGCTAATATGAATCCAACATTTCTATCTGTAGAGAGCCTCAAATTGAGCCATACCCAAAGAAGAATGATAAGAGTTATTATAGGAAGACTCCACCAATGGAAGATACTCTTCCCATTTTTATTGTTGATCCATGCAATACATGCATAACAAATCTTCTAGCACCTGATTCACTCGCTCTATTTGTCCATCAGTCTTAGGGTGATATGTTGTACTAAAATTCTAATGTGTACTGAAGCAGAGTTCAAGGTTGTCCAAAACCTTGAAGTTATTCAAGTGTCCTTATCAAAAATAATGGTCTTTGGAATACCATGCAGTTGGAAAATTTCCAAGACAAAATTTCATGCTAACACAAGAGATCCATCCTTTAGACTGCCAGGAATGAAGTGAGAAACTTTGGTTAACTTTTCAACTATGACTAAGATGACATCATGCCTATGTCAAATCATGGGTAAACCCTATACAAAATCCATGCTGATAACCTACCATTTACACTCCAAAATCTCATGGGGGTATAGAAGACTTGCTAGATGGGCATGCTCAACCTTGATACACTAACATTCCAAACACCAGGCCACATATTCTGTGACATCCTATTTGAGTCCTAGCCAGAAGTATAAAAGTCTCAAATCAAAAATCATTTTGTTTACCCCTGGGTGCTTGAAAATGGAGTGAAATAAATCTCCTCAAGTACAACTTTATGTAACCCTTCATGGTTGGGAACATAAATCTTTTTTTGGTATTTAAGCAAACCATCCTCATCAAAAGAATAATCTTCAAACTATGAGTCAGAAGCATCAATGTCCAAGACTGACTTTACCCATTCATAATGGGCATCTCTAGGAAGGTACTGAAGAATATACTCTCTCATATGAGTTCGAGATCTAGAGATAGCAGCAATATGTCTCCAGTGACTAAGTGTGTCTGCTACTTTTTTTTCTTTGCCTTTAATATACCCTATGCCAAAATCATATTCACTAAGAAATTTGAGCCACCGTCTCTATTTGGCATTCAGGTTAGGTTGAGTGAAAATGTATCTCAACCCCATATTGATCAATCTTGAGCTCAAATGACTTCCCCAGTAAGTAATGTTTCCATATCTGCAAGGCATGTACTATCACAACCAACTCTAAATCATGAGGAGCATAATTTACTTCATGTGATTTGATTTTCTTAGACTTGTAGGCAACAACCTTACTGTCCTGCATCAATACACCCCCAAGCCCATCTCTAGTAGTATTTGTGGTGACAACAAAATGTCCATTTGGGTCTGGTATAATCAATATAGGAGCTATAGTAAGCTTTTTCTTAAGTAGCTGGAAAGCTTCCTCACATGCTTTTGTCCACTCAAACCTTTTACCCTTGCACTGAAGGGATGTAATCAGAGCTTCTATACAGGAAAATCCCTCAACAAATTTTTGGTGATACCTAGCAAGACCCATAAAGCTCCTAACTTTGCTTACATTCTACAGAGTTGGCCATTCAAGGATGGATTTGATCTTTGTGGGGTCCACTGCTATGCCTTTTGTTAACAAAATGTGTCCCATGTAGTGGATCTCCATCTGATAAAAGGAGCACTTATAAAGTTATCGATATAGTTTCCTATCTCTCAAATGCTGCAATACTATGTGCAAAAGTTCTTCATGCTCTTCTAAATTCTTGGAGTATATTAGTATATCATCTATGAATATCTCCACAAATTTATCAAGGCAATCTCTGAAAACACTATTCATTAGGTTCATGAAAGTGGCAAGTGTATTTGTTAGTCCAAAAAGTAAGACTATAAACTCATAATGACCATATCTTGTTCTAAATGCTATCTTAGATATGTCTTCCTCCTGAATCCAAAGCTGATGGTATCTGGATCTCAAATCAATTTTTGAGAATATAGTTGCTCCCTTCATTTAATCAAAAAGTTTCTCAATCCTTGGAAGAGGATATCGATTCTTTATGGTCACATTATTCAACATGCGGTAATCAATGCATAGTCTTAAGATACCATCCTTCTTCTTGACAAAGATTACATGAGCTCCCCACGATGACACACTAGGATGAATAAAAACTTTATCCAAGAGTTCCTATAGTTGAGCATTCAAGTCATACATTTCTATAGAAGTCATATAGTAGGGAACCTTTGATTAGGGTTCTACTCTTGGAACAAGATATATGGAGAAATCAAACTCCCTCTTAGGGGGAAGTTTAGGCAAATCATCTGGAAACACATCTCTGAATTCTTACAAAATAGGGTGATCCTCCAATCAAGGTGGTGTCTCTTCTAGACTCTTAAAATAGGTAATGTATAACTAACATCCTTTCCTCTTGGCTTTCTTTAACTACATTGCTGAAATTTTCCTGAACTCCAAGGGTCATTTGACACCATTTAGTGTCACTAAATACCCTATGTCATCAAGAAATTTATTCACCTTATCCTGATAGTCTACCAAATCCTTATGCTCACTTAACTAGTTGATGCCTAGGATGACATCATATGAGCCCAAAGGCGCTGCATACAAGTTTACCTCAATTCAAAAGCTATGGAGTTCCAACTCACTACAAAATAAGCATTGCTCTACCCTATGTTCAACCCTCTTACCATATTCTACAATTAAGGTTTAGCCATAAAAGCAGCCCTAACAAGTATCTTGGCTACTATCTTAGGACCTACAAAACATTCAGTAGCACTAGTATCTATAAGGATAGAAACAAGGTAACCAAAAAGTGTACCAGTCATCTATATAGGAGTGGCTTGATAATCTGTCTGTCTATGATCAACTAGAGCATGAATGTGGTGTTGCAGAGGAAAGTCCCTCTTATCGGCTCATTGTGGACACTTAGCAACAAAATGATGACTGCCACATACATAACAACCTGCTCTAGGTGCTCTTCTATCCTCATTTCTATTCTGATCACCTCGGTTGTTTCCATTCCTTCCACTTCCATTTCTAGGATTTTGGTTTTTGTTGCTATTCTTGTTTTCCTTGGTCTTGTCAAAATTCTCTTATCCTTTATCCTTCATGTTTCTTATTTGTTGCTTCTTTCAATTTCCTTTTGGCCTGTCATCTTGATAGCCTTTATTATCTTGATATGACCTATTATCTTGGAACTTCCTTTTATATTTTTGATTGGAGGATTTATATGAAGAAGCATCCTTCAACCTCTATTCATATTTAAGGCTCTTACGCAGTGCAAAGTCCATGGTTTTAGGCTCCTACACCTCAACCTTACTATAGATCTTTGGTCATAGGCCCATTACAAATTTTTGTGTTCTAAATATCTCATCATGCTAATACTAAGAAACATACTTCACCAAATGACAAAATCATTCATGATACTATGTAACATTCATGTTCCCTTGAACTAGTTTCTAGAAGTTTATTGTTTTCTTGTCATAGTAAAACTAAGGTAACCATCATTTGTGGAAAAGCTACAAAAATTCTTCCTAGATTACTTCCCCATGCTAGAGTTTCTTTTCAGCCATGACATTTTCCCACTAAGTAGCTGCCTCACCCATTAGCTGATAGGTGGCCCAAATTTCTCTATATTTCCCTGTATAGTTTCAAACTAGGAAGTACTTCTCAATGTTGGTAATACATGCCTCTGCATCTTCCCTAGAAGCTCTACCATGAAACATGGGTGGAGTCACCTTCTTGAGATCTTTTCTTGAGTCAGCTACTATCTGAATCCTTTCAGAATTAAGGAGAGCAATTTGACAATTAGATTCTTCATTTTGTTCCATATTAGATCTTAGCCAATAGCTCATCCTCATGTTTCTTCCTCAATTCCTCTTCCTATTTGCGTAGGGCTTCAGAGTGTTGATCTCCATCATGCTTCCTTGCCTCTTCTTTAGCGTGTCTACCTCGAGCCCCTTGCTCTAGGTTATCCATCCTTTGGCCTTGTTGCTATAACAAAGCCCCCTATTGGGTCAATAGTGCAATTGTTTGATCTAACCTCTCATTAGGTTCCTCAGCCCATGCACTACTGTTGGAACCACTTTTCCATTTAGATCTTGTGGCCATGGTTATAATTCAAACACCTAACAAACATTGGTGCAATTAGCATAGTAGCCCAAGGGCCTAGGTTTAAATCATTCTCTGATATCATTTGTCAAAGCCATGTCCTATTTAAAATTTGCCTCGTCATCATTTGTGGAAGATGCAGAAGAGAACCAATCAAAACATTGTGGAAAAGTCAAACTGATAAATCATTAACCATAAACAACTAGTTTAATAACATACATAATCATAACATTGAGATGCTAATATGTGATATCACATCTTTAACATGTATAGGTATGTTTAGTGTCACATCAATAATGGTGAAAACTAATCACATTTCAAGCTTATGACAGAAACATAATGTCATAGTTGTTGATCCAATTCAAAGCAATGTATAATGCATTACTTTAAATCAATTTTTAGATTTACATAGTTCTGAAATTACACACACACACACACACACACACACACACACACACACACACACACACACATATATATATATATATATATATATATATATATATATATACATCTCAATGATGAACAAATACAATCAAAATTGAGTTAACCTTTCCTGTTGTGTTCTTTAGTGTATCCTATCTCCAAAGCCCTAGGACGTCGTCCATCTTCTATATAAGATGGGAGTGTGGCCTAGGTTCTTTAACCTCGCTAACCATGAAGTGAATACTCCCCTGGGATTCTTCTTGACATGAAGAACTCCATGACCCTGGCACAAGAAGCCTACCTTCCTAGAACAAGATGGATCATATGGATCTAGTGTGGCCATGAAACACACTACATTGCAATTATGTGCCTAGTTGCCTAATCATAGAATGTAGTAGGGAATAAAAATGAAAATACACATCTAAACATATGTCGTAA